>JABFQD010000321.1:0-28822 GCA_022817045.1 Psix sp. ZL-2020
TTGCCATATTTTTATATATGCATATATATGGTGAAAAATCTATATTATATGAAAATATTTAAAAAAATATGATTCAAATCAAATAATATTTTAATAACACTTTCATTATTTTATATTTCATTAGATTTAAAATTGATGTTGTGCTTTATGTCATAAACTGCAATTTTTCAAAATTAATTAATAACCTTTTCGCTACTCAAAAAAAATAATAGTTTTATATCAAGTTACATGATGAAATTAAAAAAAAGTAGATTACGTTGTAATTAAATAAGTAAATTTAAAGAAAAAATGTTTTTATATAATACATATATTAGCAAATGATGTTAGGACTTTATAATAACTGTGAAGTAAATAACCCAATAAATATAAAAACATTGTAAAAAAATGTCCATTGAAACAGATCTATATATCTTGAAAATATCTTTATTTTACTATACGCATACCAAATGAATAGTAACTAATAAGTTGAAAAGCTACGTTGCAGTAATCTACAGTTATCAACAGTAATAATAATGAAAACAGTAAATAAGTAATTTTCAAGTTAACTTTCATTAGAATAATTAGAAACTTCATATTAACTATAAATGTTGAGTGCTGATTTTAAATACATTAATTCATCATTTCCAAATGTTTAAAACTCTATATTGTTTAACTATTTCAAAGATTTTTAAAGTATTTTCTAAACATCATTTATATTGCATTTGTATTCTTTATATTAAGTCAATTAAAAAAATGTATAAATAATTATTCAATTCACCTTTATATCGTCACTACCATATTCTATACCCGATGGAACAAAATTTCTTTGAGTTCAACGCACTGTGCAAAATCAGCAAAATGAAAAAATTACTGTGGGAGTACCAAAAGCATCATCTAATTACGAGCCTTATTCTTTAGATACAGTTTTTAGAGCGAATGCCCATTAATTACGTCAAGGATGAGAGACGCTGGGCGTACATCGCTATAGAAAGAGCCAAGTTTGGCCGTACATGCTAGGGCAGGATAATTTTTTGTACGACCAGGACGATAATTTATCGATCTACGTCTTGTATGCTGACTCGCAAGAATCGCGTTCGAATGCTCGACTGATCTAAAGAATTAGAGGAGGACCTCGAAAAAGAAAGCTGGACAACGCAGCCACTCGAAGGTGTCAGCAGGAGACATTGGCAGCCAAACCAAAACATGCATTCTCACCGCGTCGACGGACAATGCGACCCCGTTGACCGCCATGACCGCTCCAACAATGCCTGGTCGAAATCCCAGGTAAATTTCGCGTTTGTCAGAAATCGCAGCGCTGCTGCTTTTGTCCCATAATTGTCCAGAAAACACATTTATTTCTCAGGCTGGATTACAGTCCGATCAACAAAGTATTTTCAAAAAAGTTCCCTCACGATGGCTCCTAAAAACTTAATTTTTCATTTCTATCATCGCCAGATCGCGTCGCTGTCTTACAGAACAATCTTATTGTCCCGATTGAGATATGACTTATTTTTTATTCTCGTGCAAAAAGCATAGATTTAGAAAAGTGATGGAAAATGATAAGCTGTGAAATGAAATGTCTGTTTTATTACTTCTTTCGTAAACGTTTTATAGGTTTTCACTTTTTTACCCATTTCAAACATTTAGATGATTATTTTCTAAATGACTTCACTTTTATGACTAGACATTGGCATTATTTTAAGCCGTCATCATATACTAATAATTGTTCGATGTTAATTATTACAATTTAATAATTTGGTCACTAGAATTCAATTTGAACAATCTTATTATTGTTTCTCGGTCAAGAGGTTTGATATATCAAACGGTATTTTTCTACTTCATTCGGAGTTCAAAAAGTTACAGGGAAATTTTTATATGAGATAATATTACTAACTGTGCTGATGGGAGATAAGTCAATGAACTAAAGTTGTTGAAACATGTGTGTAAATTACTGATTATTGTTGCTACGATTATGGGACTCTCGAATAACCGCGCTACAGCACGTCAGTGTTGTGATAATGTTTTCTTTAAAATATGAAAGCTACTCGAGATGCACCACGCGGGTGGCCTGAGAACGTGCTTTACCAGAGGACATTATGGAGAATAAGTTAGAAGTTCCGATGACTTGGATATTTTGACAAAGTTTACAATGACTTGAGTTCATTATTCTATGCCCTTTGGCAACAAGGTGTAGCACACATTAAGTTCGGGTCAGTGTGTAACAAAACACTTTTCCTCAGATCTAAATTAATTATCGACTTTCATTTTAAGGATATTTTTGTACTTTTAAATCTCATTCAAATTCAGTACACCTTTATAAATGAATTGTATTTATTTTAATTATACTATACGTAATAATTTTAATAGTTTTTTTAATAATTGTTTGATACGTTCTAAATTCGTATTAAATATATTTAACTTGTATATAAAAACGAATGTTTTCTTATTTAAGCATCATATAAAATTTGAGAAAATATATTAATTATAGCTTTGCTAGAGTAACTAAAATATTGATTTATTCATTGTAGCTAAAATGAATTTTTCTCTATTAAAAAGGATTTTTCAAAATGAGATTTTTCATATAAATATGTATTAAATAAGTACGTATTAATTAAGCGTGCACAAAAGAAATTATTTCTCGTTGCAAAATGGAAGACCAAGTATACTTATACCTAGATGCAGTATAATTAATTTACAGTCATACATAATCACTGAACTCAGCATATTATTATCTTTGAATTAAGAACACAAATATGCGAACCTATCAATTGTGGTAATTTGTATCATTACGATTGTCAGGTTTCACTTCAACCGATTTTGCGAACGCGATAAATGCAAATAAAAATGTTAAATCGTTTTCGAAAAGCTGAATTTCTTGTAGTCAACAGTTCAATAAATATTCAATCTGCGCAATGGCTCGTCGATTTCGACACACGAATGTGTATTAAGTCAAAAAGTGAGCATAAAATGTGAGCGTTACATATGAACGCAGATAATCGCGCGAAAAGCCAAATGAAACAAGAATGTATAATGAAAGAAGAATCCTGTACAATATATGCAGAAATGTCTAACGTCTGAAGCTAGAAGTTACATAAATGCATTTACGCGTACGGTGTGCGAGCAAAGAGATATCTCATGAAGTAGAATAAGTGATGAAACAGCGCTACGAGTCTCGCTTCCTCACCTCTCCCCTGGCTTTTCACATAACGAAGTCTCGGCTCTTGTATCACCGGATGATCTTGAACCAACACCTTTCAGGGCAAATTCAGCCATTTATTACGAACACCGAGGTGTTCCAATAATTGCGCAAACGCCGCGAGATTGTCTGCATACATAAGTTATCGCTAATCGAGAGGAGCACGGCCGTGTCTCCGGAGGATCCTAGTGACGAGACGGCTTCTCAGTCAGCGGAGAAAAAGTAACCAACAAGATCTGATAAAAACTTTGCTGCATATCATCGCGAACCGATTCGTCACCATTACGACTATTGTTCGCGGAGAGTAAAGTGCACTTCTCTCTAAATTGCATCCGAGGAAAAAATATCTCTTCCGCAATGAAATGTGATCATGATTGGACGCTACGATTTGATATCGATTTTTTGGGTCGTAAAATTTGTCGCTACGTGGGATTTATTTTTTGCGATGGTTTTTTTACATTTATTTTTATAGCACCTTGACAATTAGCCGATAAAAGAAGTATAAACTACGATTGTTTGCAAATGGATGTGACCATATAAACTTCAGGTGAAATCCAGTGATGTCGTTTGATATTAAAGCAAGCTTTATGTGTTAAAGAAAACAGTAAAGCTTCGAATGATGTCTTTTAATGATAGCAGCTGAAGCAACCTTTTCAGTATGAGGACATCGCTGTGGGCGTCAGGCAATGGAAACGACACTTCTGTTTTTATTATCTATTTTCTCTTTGTTTCTGGTAAATGTTTTTTGTTCGTGTATATACAGAGTTGATGTATCATTACACATGATAAACTGAATCACTGCGATAAAGAACATCGCGTTGGAGGATCGTTTCGATTCAGATCCTATTGGCCAATAGGATAACGTTTCTTGTTGGATGTCAAGAAATGAATGCAAAAGTCAGAATCATGCAACATTTTTGCGTTGGAAAAAATTGTCCGCCGAGTCGAGTCTAATGATGGCGAATTCTTTGGCCAAGAACTTCAGTTTGTTTCGAATTAAAATTACCAGAATATGCTTTTTAAATTGAAGCAAAATCAGTGCACCGTCCAATTGGGCAACATATTTCTTGCGCCAAAAGGTCTTCATCATTTGTGTCAAGTCTTTCGGATGCATAAAATGCGTCTTCTAAAAATCATATTACAGTCAATAAATTCTTTCAAAAGGTAGCCTTCGAGTAAGCGAGTTCATTTCCTAGGTTGTCGTAAGGCCACTTTTTGCTGGCCATGGAACTCAAGTTTTGACACATTTTGACGCGAAGACCACACAGACAGCATCCCGAGAGTGCGCCAGAAAACATTCGCTCTTTCAGTCGTCCGTCTCCGGGACCAGAGAGCTCGACAAGAAGTCGGGCATGGAATAAGTTATTAGCGACTAGGGAATATCAATAAGAGCGATGTATTTATTACCTTCGTCGCAGTTTTTCCACAACTCAACAACACATCGTGCCAGCAAATAGACTCCAACTTCTGCTCATATGTCTCAACCAAAGACGTACTGTCACGTCATTCACCCTAATATATCTAAATCAGTCAATATTTTTTTAATACCTCACTTCGAATATTATGCTAAATATAGTTCATTAATAAGAAAAAATGTTTCTCATTCATTTATTGCAATAGAATGTTATTTTTATTTTGGAAAATACATTAACGTGAGGTCGTCAAAAAAGGGTGGAGACTTAGTAATGTAACTGTGTAACGTTGCACTCAACAAAAAATTAGAGTTCAGCTTAATTCAAGGGCATATTTGAGAACGACAGTCGTAGTCGATCAAGATTATTTCTTTCCCGTCGAGAAGATTTCTTGCTTTACTCAGTTATTGATTCACCTGATTGTTTGAGTCATTAGTATTGATCCTGTATCCAAATAAATTTTTGCGCCGCTGTTTGTATCACGAAAATGAATTTTAAGTGCCATAATTGGGAAGAGAGAAATTCATCAGGTATGACAAACAGGCATACGATATCCTATTAAGCCGAGTTTTTCGCCAGGACGAATGTAAAATCAAACATTATAACTGGAATATTTCGAAACATCATTTCGTAAAAGAAACATTTGATATTAAAGATTCATATTCGTTTCTTCCCATCAAAAAGCTTTCTTTCTAGTTTAAGGAGTTGGCGCGCTGCAAGATATTTCAGTTTTTTGAAGTGTAAAATAAATTTCCGCAACGATTGTTGGTAATAAACAGTTGTACATTATTTCTTCTAGTAGTTGAGAACGGTATTACGATGATTAGTATCTATCTGTTATCGACTCAACGAAAATTCTTAATGATGAGAGGAACACACTCTATGCAGCATGTGTTTGTATTAGTTCGGGAAATATCGCTGCGAAATTCCGTATACTGCAATTGAGATAAAATCGCGTCGGCATATGCAGGAACACATCAGCGGATAGTATCGAACATACGATTTTTCATGAGATATGGGACGCCATTGTGGTATACCATAACCGAATCTTGTGGGTTCGAATTATGATATTTTTGTAGGCCCGATTTTATAGATTACATTATGCCTGTGACATATTGTCTTCACAGTTATGACATCTGCCACTGGATACCTTTTCAACCCATGGTGTTGCATTTGGATGCAACATTTTTGAACAAAAAATCTTGTATCGTTCGATAATATCGTTTCGGCCTTTTACGATCCTTTCTTTAACGATTAAACGAAAGATTACCACTTGCTGTTTACAAACAGTTTGAGATGTTTTATCGGAGAAATTATGACCAGAAACTGATTTGATTCTTCTAATCTTATGATATTTAGACGGTAAAAATATTTCGATTATTTTCATTTATTTCAAATCAAAGACATTTTACGTTATTTTTTGCTAAATTTTTGGAAAAAATGCAATAATCAAGATGGTTTGATTTGCATTATATTTATTTAATTCAGTACAATAAAATTATTCAAAATCTGTTTCTATAATGTTGATTCAAAACTAAATGAATATTATGAAATTAATATCATATTGTGTACTATATCTTTTTCGAATGATTTTAAAGTTTCATTTCATGTTTTACCACAGAGGGTAGCACTGAGTAAGTGACAGAACAAATGGAAAAAAGTTTTGGGTATTCATCTTATGTTTGTGAAATGGCTTTTGTATTCTATAATAATTGAGTTTTCATATTAGGAATTAATATATAGTTCGTATTATGAAAAATTTTAATCTAAAGCTATTAATTAAACATGACAATTTTTTAGACTTTAAAAACTTGTTTTTTCATTAAAAAGAAGTTTGTGCGTTATTTATGTCTTGAACCAACTTTATATATATATATACAAGGGTATGTATTACATTAAAGCTCGTATGTATTCTGCATACATAATTTTTTACTTAAGTTATAATGATCGCAGCTATTATCATTTACTCGCTGCCACTAAATTAGCATTTGATACAATTAATTAAATTTTGTACCATAAGACATACTAATATTTTTAATGTGTATTACTAAACATAGATTATGTAAGATGTTGAATTTTCAAATTATGTACTTAATAAATGCGTTAGAATGTATTTTTATGTTCGAATCTGCTATTCAATAAAAAAACAATGATATGTGTATATGACAAAAATAGGCGAACCGACAAAATGTCTATTTTTTAAAATTCGAGAATATTATGCGCAATTTAAAAAATTATTGCATAAGAAGAAATTAACGATATCATCATTGGCATATATCGATAAGATTGATTAAGTTTATGTAATTGTGCGATCTTGTGTGTATAAATGATTTATATATCAAGAGAAGTTTGTTAATGGAACTACATAATTTCGTATGTGAGCAATTTCAATCAATGTCCTGAGCAATGAATTACAGCGATCTGTTTGACTGTGAGATCTATTAGAAATTTGATTATCACGTAAACATTAGAACAGTACAACATCATAGTAATAATAATTGTTGGATGAATCAATTACAATCTTCTTTAATAAATAGTCTAATACTTGACAATTTATATTAATATATATGTACTGATTGATTTCAATAAGATATATTTTACTTTTTTCAAAATAATATTAATATTTTGGCGTAGAATAATTAATGTAGGGCTCATTTTCGTGCACAAGAAAATTTTATGATGAACAAATTTGCGTAACATATGTTACAGTCATATCTGTATAATATGAATAAATATATGTTTTATACGTTAACAATAAACTGGAAAGCTTATTGAGGTGCCCACGAATTTCCTATATATATATATAAGTTATACAATTATATGATTAATAATTGGTACCGAATTGCGTACGTGTATAAAAAATAAAACTTGATATTGAGTTATGAACGTGAATCTTTTCAAACGTGTTTTTATGTGATATAAGTTTTTAACGGTTCATCAATATTGGTAATCAAACCAGCTCATTTCTTAAAATCTCTGATAAATTTTATTTGAATTATAACAAAATATTATTGGCATTGAAGTACTATATTATTATAATGATAATATTTAAAATTAAACGTAGAAATGCGCTATACTGTTTTAGTTTTTTTTCGACAGTGGAAGAAAAACTCAAAAGAAAAGAAGAAACTATTTTGAAACAAGCATCTTGCATAAAATTTATTCAGTTATAATTCTTTCGATTATATTAATTACGTTTGAATGTTCATCATAATGAAACGTTGGCTTATATATAATTTAATATATACTCAATATACTTTACATATATATTCACACACATAAATTTTATGTGTGTCTGATATAAGTTCGATTTATTATGTCCAATATACGTCGTGCGCAAAAACAATCCACCTAGCTAAGGTGGCTTAGCGAAATTTTTCCATTTTTCAAATAGATGTATCTTTCGTTGTTTATGTCAAAACCGATTATTTTTTTTTAAATTGAACCTTGAAATCTTGTCTTTTTAAAACTCATAAAAACAACTCAAGCAAAAATATATTCAATACTATTACCATACTATTGCCATGTCTCTTCCCTGATATTGCCATGCCATTTCCATCCCAACGTTATGCTATATTGTGTCATCGCTATGTCATTGCTTAGTCATTACTATGCCACTACTCTGCCTTGCTATGCAATTGTCATGTCATAACTGTATGTTAACCATGGCATAGCTATTCTAAAGCCACGTTAATAATTTGCTATGCTTATTCCGCTTTTATTAAATTTGTGATCATCTAAGACTGTATGTTTTTTCTCAATAAACTGAAATAAGTATGGAAATGCAACACGATTTTTGATTGGCAATAACTTTGTCATTTTTTACCGAAAAACGAAACATTTTTTTTTATTTTGTTGATAGAATTATGAATTTTAATAATCCATTACAAGTATATGGGTTCTAAGGGGAATTTTTTCCCTATATATGTTTAAACTTGGCAAAAATTTCGATCCAAAATTTTTTATTGTTTACATGTTGTTTGCACTTAGTAGGGCTACTTTTGTTTGAGTATGACTTCTGAAAAGACAAGATTTTAAGCTTCAGTTTGAAAAAAATAATTGATTTCAACATTAGCTATACGAAAGATACATCTGATTAAAAAACGGAAAATTTTCGACCTTGGCTAGGTGGCGTCTATATATGCTATATATAAGCGTGAATATGAGATAGTAGTTGGATTTTTAATATAAATCAATTCATTTTATTTATAAAAGTTTTCTTATAGAAAAATTGTTTTGTTTTTTGAAGAGGTTTTGTTTATCTTATTCTCAGAAAACGAGTTTTTAGGATAAAGATAAAGGTGAAATAAAAATAGTTATAAAAGAAATTTAAAAGTAAAGACAAAAATAACTACATGTCTTGGACAAATTATAAATAAAATGTGTAAATAAATAATATAATATTTATAATTATTACCAACTTAAATTAAACTATTCCTAATGTTAAACAGAATTGAAATCGCAAAACAAAATTTGAAAAATTCCATGTAATTTAATATTTTAAAATAAAAAAGTTTTTTTACAAAGTAAAATCTTGTAAATATATATGTGTCTTAATCTGAAACAAAAAACTGAACGTTAATATATGACATATATGTTGATATTTACATCCGAAATTCAATATCATGGTTAAAAATATCCAAATGTTAGTAACCTAATTGTTATAGCATGAAAATTCATAATTTTCAACTCATATTTCTAAAAATCATCATATAAATGATTATTTTAAACATTTTTCTTTGTTATTAATTTAAAGTAATTTCAAACTACTTTTAGGTTATAAAAAGCTATACTTAATAAGATATATCTTCTTGATTGCAGACTTTCAATTAGAAAAAATTCTGAATAAGTACCTCCGATACTTAAAAATACTCAGTTACCGACAGGATTAATTGACGGAGAGGGGAGAGGAGGTTACTGAGATTGTGATGACGCAACCCTTGTTTACGTTGATTAAAGAATTAATTTAACCTTGAATATGAAATAATACTCTTATAATGTTTACAATTTATTGAGACATATAGAAGAGATTTAAAATTTGTATATGGTTTCATGACATTGAATATTATACAATATATTTCATTCAATAAACTTTTAAATAATGAAATATAATGAAATAATTAGCTCTTCATTATTTAGGCCAAGGTTCTATCGATTAAAAACTTTTATTTTTAATAAGATTACCCTTTCGAATTATTGTGAATTACTCAAAAATTCGTAAGTTTCTGTTGTTTTCATTGAAAAGTTTTATAAAAATTCATAGATCGGAATTCTACTTTATAAATTTTGGTGAATAACCAAAATTATAACCGTTTTATTTTTTATTATAATTTTTTCTGTTCCCAAAGAATGTTAAATTTACATACGACGTGTAAGATTTTATAATTTCTTAACTATACATGTAAAATATATGTCGATACATTTTTCGTTAGATCCATGAATTATTAATTGTTTTTAAATTAAAATAAAACAAATAAATTTAATCGAAAGAATAATTATATAATTTCAAGTATCACTGTTTTAATAAAGAATAATAAAATTCACTTGAACAAGCTGCAGGTTCTTTTAATTTTATCGTCAAATGAAAAGTTTAAAAATTACAGAAACAAATAATTTGAAATTTAGAAACAAGTTAAATAAATTATCCATTACTATTTTCACAATATTTCTGTAAAATTACATCAGATACTTTATATTATACAATTTCTAATTTCATTGTTAAATTTACAGCACTTGAGAAGATAATAATCGACATTTAATATGAAATTTCCATCACAATTATAATTGTACTATATACTTCATTGTAGCTTTACAAACATCCTGTAAACTTTTTAACATCAATGATAACCTTCCTTTTATGATATTTTTTTATATAGGGTTACGAACATTACTCATAGTTCAAAGTACAATTCTTATGCATTAAATGTATGTACAAAATTAGTGCAAGTTATCCTGTGATGTTTAAGTGTTTTATCCTGACAGTGTAACGCATTTCGTAACCTATATATACACGAAGTATGAAGAGCGAGAAAAGAAGTAACACAGAAAGTAGTAGAACAGCGTTAAATTGACAATGAGTACAATGCCATTTGGTTTGCGAAAACACCATGTACGCGTGGACGCGTATGTACAAAAGATAACGTACAAGCGGAAAAAATGAGGAACAAAAAATGAACGGAGATGAAAGCTCGACAGAACGAGAGGGAGAAGGAAGCGCGCGCAGTACAACGTGGACAACGTGACCGCCCCATGGACAGGTTCCCATGCATCGCCCACGCTAACGTTGAAGGTGCATGGTGTCGTCGCTCGCCAGAAGCATAAAAGTGTCCGGAACTCTCGCGAAAGATGAAGTAAGAGAAGGAAAGAAAAAGATCCGAACATCTCAAGAAGTGGGACCACCTTGTCGCGGCGCGACGTGGGCGAGCTTGCGCAAGCTCGTGCGCGCTCATTGCTGCTGTTTCTCCTTTTGATTCGAAATAAAAAGTTACAGAGAAGGAGGAGAACAAGGATACATTCAGAGAAATGTATGGGGCGGAAAAGAGACGGACGAAAACGTGGGTTAGGGTTTCCGGTGGACTTCAACGAGATCACGAGGACTACCAATGAACTTGTTGCTTCTGTCGACAATGTCGCTCGAGTGGCTTCATAAATGCACGCTTCGATGAAATACATTGCTTCGCAATCACAAACGCTCCGGCCCACGGCTCCTGATGACTGTTTCGGTTCAGATTCGTGATTCTCTTGTTCGCCGATCGGAGGATGTGCATTAATGGAGAGATAGATGAAAACAGTAGAACTTACTTTATTGTTTCGTTTACATGGATCGGCTGTAAGCAAAAAGAAGTTTCAGCAACGCGCTATTGTGACTGGCTGAAACAATTACACGCGGATTTCATAGAAGATTCAACGAGTTTCTTATTCATCATTTTGAGTCGAAGGAGAAGGGGATTCTAGGAAAATGAAATTGAACATGATAGGAATCCATATTAAGTTTGGATGAAATTAATTTTAAAAAAGCGGTCAAATGAATTTTGTGACTTTAAATGACGTATTTTTTCAATCTAATAATGTATGTAGTTCTAAGCCTTTCAATGTCAAATTCAGTAATTACTTGAGTTTTTTCCCAGTCTTAATAGATAAAAAAAGGCAATGTGAAAAATCTCTCACTTGTATAATAGTCATGAGTCAGTGTTATATTAGTACCATTCAGATCAATCGTTTATAACTGATTAATCAATAGAAGAATATTTGTACATATATAATTATACATTCAGAGATTTATGAAGAAATAAAATGATTAATAATGCGATAATGTGTTACCACAACTTGTAGGTACAAAAGAGAAAAAAACTCTCGTCATTATGATACAGGTCGATATGAAAAACGTAATATGATTTAATATGTCTTAAGTGACACTCGAATGATTTGAATTCATTCGAAAATCGGTGCGGCCATGATGACACAAAGCCTTTTTTAATATTCTCGGCCAACATTCAAATAGAGAAAAACTAGTTTGGTACTTTCGATGCCTGTCATTTAATATAAAATTGAAAAAGAAAATAATACCTTGTGTCGTTGTAATAATTATTTATTGACACAAAAAATTTTACTCCAGTCATATAATGACTCTCCGTGTCAATTCCCACTGTCATTTACGCATAACAATTATGTGTCATTAATTGTTCAACTTTAATTAAACTTTATTTTTCTCAATAATTGAGTGGCAAACTAAAACTAGGTTATCCAAAAATCAAATACATAAAAAATAATGTCACCGTTATAAAAAAAATAAATTCTCAGTCTCTTGGGTGGGAAATTCAATTGAGCATGAAACATAGCTTGCAATTTCAGAATCTATAAATCCGACGATAGTACTATAAATCCAAGATGCCGTGCGTTATGGTGTACATAATGATTGCTTAGAGATCAGAATTCGATTTGTCGCTTTTGCACGTCGTCGCTTTCGGCGCGTGAGAATTTCACCGCTGTTTGCTCGAGGATACAATTTTTTGCATAACTAATTTATCGTTACCATTAAAATATTGCTGCATCATTTTTGCGCAGGGTACGTTCTCTGTTATGACCGAATGTAAAAATTTCTATAGGCGTACGAAACATCCACTATGATTTACAGTACTATGAACTTATGACACGTACATGTATAGGATAAAGATACTTAGAGTATTTATACGTTTACCTTATTCCTTTGTAATCTTACTATGTCAAATACCATTTTAACCTTTTAACAGAGCAAGTCTCTCTTACTACTTGTTTAGTTGGAGGAATTATATGTAAGAACATTATTCCAGAACTGAACTAAGAATAACAGAGGCGCGATTTGTGCAACAATACCTCAATGAATATGACCAAAGTAAATGTTTTAGAAAATTGATTTATAGGTTTATTGAAAAATGTTCTTTACTCAATAGACCAATAAAAATTTTGCTCGTAGATAATAATGAGAAAAAAAGTAAATTTATATGTTTGAAGCGAGTGTGTTTACGTCACGCGTGTTCAGGAAATAGTTTTGCTCTCTTGAACGATTGATATTGAAGACCAAATCTTTTCATTCTCAATGATTATTTCATTTTTTACACATAATTTTTCAGTATTCATAAAGAGAAATGAAATAATTATTATTATATTTCAATATAGATACATTGATTTTATATTTTCATTGATATTACGGTTATTAGAATTTTAATATATTATAATGAATTATCATAGTTTAGTACTATATAATGATTCTTTTATGGATAATAATCATTGATAAATACGAATGATTTCCACTTCATGAAGATTTGTGCAATTTGTGTTATATAGCTGTGATAACATCTCATAGATCATTGCATCGTAATCATTGTATATTATGATATTGACCATAAAATCATAAATGATCAAAATCCTGAAACATGAATAGCATGAAGTCATCAAATGTATTTAGATTTATTATATATTATTTTTATATTGTAGATCACAAATGATCTAACTAACGATCATGACTGTAACATCAGCAAGGAACACTTAACGTCGTAAACTAATCGCGCGGTTAAAATAATTTAGATTCATATGCATATACCAATAAAATTATAACATTAATAGTAAAAACAAAAAATACCATTCATAACTAATTCTATTCAATTGTCATTGCAATTCCTATATATCCAATTTAGCAAATTTGCAGTATTACTTCGTTTCTACTTTAATTTTCTATTTAAACCACTAGCGTTACAATATTGCTTTCGTACAAGACACAGTAATTGAAAACGAAATATCATTGACATGGAATCAAAATACGAGGAAAACAAACTGATTTATGGACACTGTGAATTGCGATCAGATCAGGTAGTCAAGTACCATGCACTATAATCTTACAAATTTTTTACTTCGCTCCCCATTTGGAGCATTATCAAGAACAATTGTTCAGTAACATAATCGAAAGGCAATTCAACTGAAATGAAAGTAAAGTTTGTTGTGTGATGGCAAGATGCACTGTGCAACAGGCTTCTTTGGCTTGAAGATATTAACATTATAAATCGTGCAGGTCGACGACACGCCTGGGGCGGGGCTGATCGTATCGATCGATGCCCACCTCCAGGCTCGATATCGATTACACTCAAGTGATTGGCAGGATTCGTAACACGCCACGGGGATTCTACGGACTGCTTCAGCAGATCTCTTTTTGCATCATTCCCCTTCACTATTATTGAAACAAATGCATGTATGTCATTACTTATTATTGCAATTGATCGCTGATAAGTGTTTGATTACTCTAAAAATTATGGCACCGATTATTCATAAGAAGATACAGAACTTCGAGAGCGATGAAAATACTAAACAAGTGATCGATATCCTGGGGAAATTTCTCTGTAATAAATTTAAGCATTTGAATGGGAAAAAAGAAAATGCATTTAGACTTGAAATAGAGAAACCATACTCTGTTTAATATTGAGACGAAATCATGGGTCTGAGATATCGAGACTGATATGTTGTGATTTACGTGTATGTGTTTGATGAATAACTCGATGACGATTTCAAATTTAACTGTCAAACAAGTTTATAACCGCAGCGGTCTATTAATTTAATACGTCATTATTTCCACAAATTAAAAAATTGAATTAATAAAAAAATGAAAGCTTCAGTCAATTTTCTTTTTACATTAATTCAGTTGAAATATAAATTAAATATAAAATTAATATCATATTCATTTATTTGAGCGAAATTTAATTACATTTGTTCAAATTCAAATTGATATCGTTTTGCAAATAACACAATCAAATATATTTAAAAAGATTAAAAATAACTTAGTTTATTCATTTTATCCTTCTATATATTATATTTGTTATGATAGATACAAATTATTATAAATAACTTGTTAGTAAAACGCATAATGGTATTAAATGAGTAATTCGCCAATTCTAAACATACTTAAATTCGCAATTCGTCATGATCGTCGATGTTTACATGGAATGTGAACAAAATTATCTTTGGAAGTTATAAAAGTTTTACGCGTTAGTCCCATCTCGATGTGTCACCATGCATAGAAATAAATTATCTGTCCAATACTGCCAAACAAAGGTGAAGGTTACGGAAATATTTATTATCGCTCGTTAACAGGTGTCATTGGAAGACTCAGGAAATATGTTTGAGAAAAGGTAACATTTTCTGTAAAGCTAATATACTGTATCATTCATAATGAAACGTGAAATATGACTTTGTTTGTAGATAAATCAGTGACTATTTGCTGCTAAATAAAACCGTTAATTTAGTACTTTTTGGATTTCACATTTTATTCATGAAGCTCCTCCTCGAAAGTAAGTCATCACTAGTCCGATTACCGATGATTCATTTGTTTTAATCTCTTTCGTCATAATGAATTCATCTTCAAATCTCAATGTAAAAGTTATTTCAAACACAAAATTTCTTCATATTTGATATCATCAAAGACCCGAAATGCACAATCAAAGATTTCAATCCTCGAATTTATATTCCAAAGATTTACGTTCATATTAAGAGGTCAGGTATGATTTCTGATTCAAAGCTCACGACACAATTGAGATCATAGTTAATTTCTTGTTTGACTTCCGCTTGAAAAAATCCTTGACAAGGTGGCAGAGGGCGGTGGCTGTGAGTGACGTTGGACGTTTCTGGCTTTGCAAGTCGATACTTGGACTTCTTAATGTTTGTATTTCTCACGATACGGTTACGAATGACTTGCATACGTCATCACGAGTACACTTGGCCGAGCTCCCAGGTCGCAGATATTGCTTACGAGTATCTTCCATGCGCACTTGTGCTCTCCTTCAGACTTCTCACGTCCACTCAACGACGAGGTGTTCTGATCATCCGAAACGAAGAAAATGTTCGCACTACATCGGCGGACGTCAAGAGCCCTCGTGTTGAGGCTAATGATGCTTCTTCCTCGCGGAGAAGTGATCCATGAAAGACACGCTATGTGTTTTCGCGGATATCAATCCAGGAAAAGGACGTCATTTACCTCATCACAATGATGAGATTTTGTAACTTGGATGAATTGCAATTTTATTATTTCATGTGAAATAACATCACTTGTACAATGTTATGAGATAACATATTCGAAGCCGACCGCTCGCGCATGTACAAGCAAATAAGAAATTTATGCCTCGACTTTTTTATTTCTATCGTATGGGTGATTTGACTTATAAACTCTATAAGATTCTTCTATGGCAAATAAACCTAAAGGTAACCAACTTACGATAACCGTGTGAGTCTGACGATAGTATCATCATTTTTCATTGCACTTTTTATAACAGTGATCAAAATATTTGATCAGTACTCAAACTATTTCAGAAAATGTATTTATTATAACTATCAAAATTATTGTTGTATTATTGAATGTTAATACAGTGAATGAAATACACAATCTTTGAAATAACTTTAAATATTATTTTCCACGCGTTTTCTGGAATAGAGAGAACTCTGTCTCATTAATGGAATGGGCTGGATGAAAGAAAACGGCCTATAAAAGAGACAAGAGGAACGTTAACTTGTTTCGTCCATCAATCAATAACATTTAAAATTACATTATTTCACAAGAAACTATTCTTCCTCATACTTAGAAGTTCATCATAATAACGTAATGTATTGTAATTTTTAATTTTATGTGATGAATTCAGTGAAATCATAAGCTGAAATTATGATCTTCTCTTTATTAAATTAAATAACGTTAAGCTTATATTAATACATAGTAAGTATGAAAGTATAATTTCATTTATTTATATGTATGGATAAAAAGTATCGCGTATATATAATATTATGATTTATTAATACTGATGACTTTATAAAATTAATCAAGAGAGAGAACTTTTTTTTATTAAAAGAATTATTCAGTCAATTTTCAAATATAGCTTTTACTATAATCGACTATTAAAATATATATTGCAGATTTATAAAAATTTATGAAATTATATATTTGTTTTTTTCTTCATAAAGCATTTTCTCGAAATTCGATTTTATCGTAATTTAAAAAAAACATTTTATTTTTATTATTTATAACAAACATATTTTTTCATATTAAAATGATTATTAATAAATTGAACGTATATGAAAAAACTTCTTAGAAATCATACGAGGATTCGGAGAGCTGTATAAGATTATTAAGAGCTGTATAAAAATATGAAATAAAAAACTGTAGAAGTAATCAAATTAATAAACGAACGAACAAGCAGCGTTAACAGTAAATTAGCATTATGGTTGTATTACCGATGTTGCGACGCTGCTTTACATGCGCGTGGATTGCAATTTGCTCACTCGATGAGCGAACAGCTCTCTAACTCTAATTTATAAAGCGAATCTTCATTTTTCAAAGCTAATTTATAATTCGATTTTGAAATATTAACGTAACGACTAATAAGAAAAGTAGTAATAAAGATCGTTTTCATAATTACACAATAATTAGGACGAAAAAGACAAAACACGTAGGAATTGTAAATTTAAATTCTCGTTTCATTTTAAATTAAAAATGTTTCCAGAACCACTTCTTTGTAATTAGAAGAAAACAGGTTTTATCTGAAGATCGTATAAGCAAGAAGTGATAGCATATGTGCAATAGCTAAAATGCAATGTTTTATTTGGCAACTAGGGATTAGTTGATTTAGATACTGACCACACCTTTTTCGGTCTAACTTTTTCTACCAGGCACCTCGCGCTCGAGATAATATTCGTATTAATTTTTGGGACGCTATAAGGTGCAGCAACAAGCGAGGAGGCCAGAGGATAAAAAACAATGATCCCTTTCTCCGCGATCGCTTTACAATTAGACGATAAATCGATAATTAATGAGAAAGCTAATTGAGAGAATTACGTTCACCGCAAAACAATGGTCGCCGGCAATTGTTCTCACAATATCTTGCCGAACGAGTGTGGGAAGCTCAATGAATGAGAGAAAGTTGATGGACATATAAAATTTTGCATTTCGATACTGACAATCCTGAAAGAATTTTCGAACTTGAAAACAAGATAATTAAACTTCCTCATTTTAAAATACCGATATTAACAATAAACAATCTATATTATTCATAAGTAGCTTCTAATAAATATTATATTACTGAGACGCGGAGGAAAGTTGTTTTTGATTTAATTAATTCTGTTGCCCAAGTAAAGAACATTTTTTTTCGTTTCGTTTTTCAAGAAGCTGATTGCTGAATGGACTTATTCGGACTGACTGTGATGTCAGTTTTGATCGAAAGTGTCTTAAATTGCGAGTAATTTTGTTAGGAGAAACGATGTGATGTGATCCAACGTTAGGACTGGGTGTAGCAGATTAGGTGTAGCATAAATTATCCACCGACGCAACAAAATGATTTTATATTCTGCAACGTGTGTCTGCCTATATGAAAACTTATCGTTAGCGTCGTTTCGTAGGTGGACCTACTTATATCTTGTGCTCAGCGTCATGTTTTACAGATACGTGCATGTTGTCTTTCAAACTTTGCTCTCAATCCACGTATATAAAAATATTGAGTTTGAACGCAGCATAAATAATACATTGTAAATCAGAAATATCATTTACTCCATAAAACATTTATCTCCTACATTTGTGTATAAAACAAATTTCATACGTGAACATTTTATTAATTTAAGTGTAATCAACAATTAACATCACTAAATATAATCTAATTATAAGACGAGTACTATTGCACGAAAAAGATGTACGGATATTCAGTCAAAACAGCGATTCAACAGTGCTGAATAATCAGATATTGAAAATGAAATAATACCTACACTGCAAAACCAATAGTTACGAGTTGGAAAAAAACAGTAAGAAGTAGATGAAAAGGGAGGCTTGGTGATAGCAGAAGCGGAAGGAAGATAATAAATAAATAAATCATCATATACGTACGTCCCATAACCGCGATTTGACTGCTTCGATTATATCCAGCCGCCAGCTACTCGTTCAGACGTGTATACTGCAAGATTTCGTTGTACCAAAGAAGATGGCATGCGCAAGCGCAAAATTTATGACACTTGCTTGGGTACATTATTTCGGAAAGTACTCATACGTAATCCACGTCAGTAGCTATATTCGATTTAGATCATCATTTTATGATTCATACTATTTTGCGAAATTGAATATTACCAATTTTTCATAAACAAGATTTTTACTTTTTATTGTTTTTAATTAGCTAATAGTATGAAATAATTTATTATATTCATACTATTAGATTATTATAATATTATTATATTTATATTATATATTTTTTTCATTTTGAAAACTTAATTTAAGGTTAAGAGACTGGAAGAAGTAAGCCAGTTTTGAATTGATCGAAAGTGTTTTTGACTATAGGAGTGAACCAAAAGCTTAGAGAGGCTTGAATATGTATATAGCCACTACATAGGCCACCCCAGTGAACGATTTATGGCGCCGGGACTTATGGTTTTGCATAAAACATATACAGGCGCTCGCATTCCCGCGCCGAAGAACAATGTTGTTCTGTGAGTTGTCTGCTTTCTCGTCGTGAAGGAGTGACAGAGGAAATAAAAGTGAGCACGAATCAAAAGTCCAGTATCTACGAATTTCGCTGCGTCATCTTCGTCTCGAGAGATGCGCAAGAGTGTGCATGAACTATGTTTCGATGAATTCAGGCTCTTGTTTATTTCTGCCTCCTCGCGACGAAGAATCCTGGTACCACCGTCAAAAATTATACCCGGTGACGGGTCGAAATTTTTCGTCTATACAAGCTTAGCTATTGTATAAAATATATACAGTTTAGAGCAAAATAATTGTACTTATTAGACATTTTCCGTAGTGAAAATGTTTAAAACATGTTTTTATGTCTATCAATTATTTTGATGATATATATAATGCATTTATAATAGTAAACTTCGTAAAGAAATCTATGAAAAATAGTGTCATACAAAATTAAATTTCAATTTTATGTATAAGGTAACTATAAATTTTAATTATTTACATAACAGTTTTTGAATAATTATTTAAATTAATCTAATATTGTATCTAGTTATAATTTTTCCTCCTTTTTCTAGCAAATTAAACATTTTACAAATTGAAAGATATTTTATTAAAATCTCTTTTTGGATTTGTTATTAATTGGTTGTAAATGGTTAACTTTAGTTGTAAATATAATATTATGATAACAAAATGTTACAGGGAGAATGCAAAATATCTGTAAAAATAGACTGGATAAATTTAATATTGTCTTATTTAATAAGGGTTTTAAAATAAAACGACAGTGCTTACTATGTACAGAATTATACAGAGAGAATTCTAGTTCTAAAATTTCTGTAGATATATTTGCATGAGTATACAGTACATAAGAATAGCAAATATTATTATTCTTAATGTGTTTCATACTGGCGTAACACTACTTATTACTTCGGAGTGCTTCAAAGTAATAGTATATGTATTGGATATACTAGTATATATTAAATAATTTTTAATATTCATTTCTGAATATAAATTAATAAAGATTCTGAAATTAATCAATTTAAAGTTATTTTCATCTAATTTGAAAGTAGAAGAGAACATATGAGTGAATATTAAAATTATTACGCTATTTGTTATTAGAAAACGACCCATATTTATGTTATATATGGCTTATATGGTCCATCCATGGAGAATATAATTTACAATATATATTTCATAAGATCTATGTTTTATTTAACACTTTTTAATTAAAATATTATATTTTAAAAAATAAGACTAAATCTTATGAATATTTTGAAATTCATTAAACTGATGTATCTTTTCAATATAAATTCAAAAGATATCATTTTAATTTAATTTAGTGACTTTTAAGTTAGCTAAGCAACGTAATCTTCAAAGAATGTCAAACGGAACTTACACCGACATGAAAAATTGTTACAATTAAATTTTCTTAATCACTCTAGGCTATTTCAAGAAAGTTATACTTAAACACTTATCTAAGTATTTAATAAATAACATTAAAGGATGTATATATTTTATAAGAATAAGTAATAGTTAAAGTTATAATTATTATGCTAATAGACTTTTAAAAAGAATGTATTAAAACTTGCAAGTATGATTAAAAATATCTTAATTCTAAATAATATATACATAAATTTACACAATTTAATAGTAAAATTTACAGTTTGCATCACGAATAATAAAGATTTACTCAGTGAAAAATAGAATTGGGTTTCTTAGTAAAACTTTCATAAATCTAGTAATAAATATACACATCATCAGAAATATAATTTACTCTCATTTTATCAAGCATAAAAATGAATGATTGGAAAATGTGTATAATCATCGTCAATAATCTTTAATGTTGAGGAGTGAAATTGAAAGCATCGATAAAAATCTACGTATAATGATGAATGAGTGAGAAGACATACAGTTTGCAGATCGTCAATGATCGAAATTTCGCAGCAATCACGCAACATCTCCGCCAAAGCAGCGGAGATAAGAAACAGTAAGTGCAGATGGAAGTTTGAATTTTGCATTGCCCAGGACAAGACATGAATGCACATACAATTCATAGTCTGTTTTCTGTGCGTAGCGTGCTCGCTAATAAAGTAACAAAGCTACGGTCACGGTGAACGGCGCGTACGCTCTGACAAATTCAACGATTGCATTGGCTGATAAACTTTCTGGCTCTTTTAATCTCGTTCAGCGTGCAACGCGCACGCGAATAAATCAGGCGTATCTGTGCGATTCCCGGCGAGTGTATCTGCGCGCTCAGCTGTGCGCGCGGCATTCAAAATTGTCTCGGCGAGGACTATGATAGGAGAAATCGATAAGCTGCGGCTGTGAAATCAACAGCGAACGCTGAGACCCATAGATACCGGGTCCGCGAAACGTAAAAACGGGTAAAGCCGAAGAAAGAGGGAGACGGCACTGAGAAGGAAGTCAAAGAATGAGACAAGGAGCCGAGATGGGGAGACGGACGGGGGGACGCAGAGAGGATATACCGACACAGATGCGTCCATATATTTATAGGTAAATATACACAAACATGGATGGAAAATAGCCGGTCGTAGTTCAGCCTTTGGCCCATCAGATAGCAGCGTCGGTTGAAAAGAGAGGCCAAGAGTTACGTGGTGAATTGAACAAGGAGGGCTACGACCAGGGAGCGAGACGGTCAGAAGAATAGAAAGAGGTATGGCATTGTTTGCGAAGCACGGCCGATAATTCAGTAATGAACATAACCGACGCGCGCCCGTATCCAGAGCTATAATTACCGATACCACGTCGGATAGCGGATCCCTTAACTTTTGGCCTTAACAGTCGAGGTTACGCCGCAGAGTGTAGCGTTTTAGAATGGCCAGCTCTAAATTAATAAATCAATAGGTCCGGGCGCGCTTATCCGATGCGCGAGTGGGTGGATACTGTTTGTTTAAGAGCGCAGGATTTATTAATTTTGCGCTGGGTGGCTTATACACCCGCGTTCCTGTCGACTCTCCCATCACTTTTTTTAGCCGACGATTAATAAAAAGCCACCCCGTAACCTGACCCCGACGATCGTAACGATTCGCGCACTCGTACTCCATCCTAACTATCGTACTAACTCTGCAGTTGATTACATTTTGACTAATGTTGATGTTCGATGTTGTACAATCAGTTACGACAGGTTTATCACCTCATCGTATAATTATAGGTGTTTCCTGAATAATGAGACTCAATAATACGGATATTGATGGTTAACTATGTATTTTTCCTAAAGATCATTGGAATACATTTTTATGTAGCATCTTCAATTCATTAAACTTGTTTTAAAGTTGACAAATTTTTGAAATAAAAAAAATTGTTAACCTCATTTAATCAGTAATGTCATTAAATCAGTCTTTTAAAAATAATATAATGAACGCACCTAATTCCTTATACATAAAATAGATATTAATTCTTTCTTCTTTCTTATATTTGATACAATTTTAAAGAAATGAACAGCTTCAATAGAAATCATTTACGTGTTTTCTTTAAGAAAATCTTTAAAAGAAAACCATTAAAATTAAAATTTTGATAGCAATAACTGATAATAAAATTTGCTATATTGTAAAATGCTGCTCTGAAAATAATTATTCTAACCTGTAATGATCAAAAGTCCAAAATGACAGCGCAATGTCAAATTGACCTTAAATGCTATCTTGTTCAGACAATGATTAGTTGAAGATCGCGCGGCATGTGAATATACGATTGAAAAATGTCAGGGTTGATGAGACTAATTATAAAATACGTGATGACAATAAATAAGTATGGAGAATGCGCGATAAGACTGTGTTACAAAGCGACCGAAGAAATTCGCGAAAGCTTTGTACGAATTGGTCGATAAATAAAAGGTTAATGAGGAAGGAAATGCACAGAATATGGAAAATATATAGCGCGATCGATACCCATAAGGTATCAGCACAACCCATATTTCCGCATTGAGCGCGCGAATAAGAAATATTTGAGTCGGCATCAGCGAGAATCTAAGCCACTGAGCGATGAGAGCTGTCTATAAAAGAGGCTTGGTTATTAGCCGGGACGAAACGGATCAATCGCGAATGCAAATTATTCGTAACGCGTTGAACATTCCATTTGATCTACGAGTCTAATTTCAACGAAGCATCAATTTTGCGGCTTGTTCGATCGCTGTATCTCTATTAGGAAGTCGCACGCATATTGGCGAGCAGTTTTACGATTTGGTATTTCGCGGCTGCGCGCTGATGTCTTAGTCTACGATTGTATCAGCTTATGGAATACGAAATAACGAGTCCCATTGTGCAATTTCAATCTGATTCGCTCGCCTAATCGTGTTACTAAAACGAACTGTTTCTCCAAACGTAATACCAGTAACGAGTACCTGATTCTAGAGAGGCTGCGTCATAAGTTTGCTAAATTGCACTATAAGTCCGTTTTCGAACCCTAATGGTATTTATAGCCAATTCATGCCGATACCGTGAGCCAGGATTATCCTGGTTTACGAAACCGCCAAACAATAAATCGATTCTTACGCTTGTTCTCAGAACAAAAAATCGTGTTATACGTAGCACACTGTCTGCGTAATTGTATCACACGTTATCGATCAGCAGACCAACTGAGCATTTTAAGGTGATCGTGAAAACAATCGAGTTACTTTGACTGTTCTAAATGTCACGCCGAATGAATTTCACCAATACGGAGTGTGTATTAGTTACAGAACATCATACACGATAAGCTAACAAAGTTTATCCTCCGACATTTAGTTTTAAACAGATAGAAAAAATTGTATAAAAATTGCTTTGTAAGTACTGTCAATATATTCTAAAGTACAAACGAAATGGTAAGATTATCATTATAGCTCATGAGAAAAAAATAACTTCTTACTTCAAAACGAAAAACTAATATTCTTTTTAGACTATAGAGAACCTGGATTTGATAAAAATATAATGAAAACAAATATGTATAAGCTGAATATCGTTAAATGTGTAATGAATATAGTATAAAGTACGACATACATTGTACGATATATCGTTAAAAATAAGATAAACTATATCAACAAAATAATAAAAAATAATACTTAAACAGTTAAAAATATAATGCACATATTATAAAAAGTACAATATTTATAAATCGTAAAAGCTATTATGCGGATCATTAAATTCGTACCCATATATACAAATTTAGTTATTTTCAAAGGAGAAGTTATTCAGTTTATAAATTACACAATATTCAATTTATATAATCTCATTTATTATAATCAACAAAGTGTATCCATACATTACCCATTAACACAGTAGTTTTCACATGTATTGTTTTCTTCATGTAACGGAGCGGAGACTTGAATGCGCGCAAAAAGCATGTCTTCTCATTTATTGATACTCTCGACAGCTTTTTTTGCGCAACAATAATCATTAAATATAATTGCCAATCGGACTTACTGCAATATATCATCGTAACGAATTCGCAAATTTCGATTTGAAGAATAATAAAATCAAGTTACAAAAGACGGCGCATCAACATATGAGTATAAACCAGATAATTACCGACGTGCAGTTGTTGAAAAATTGCCAAACAAAATGAGGAAAGTCACAGCAGTAATAATTCATGAATAAAAGGTCTCTGGAAGCAGCGCGAGAAAAAAGGCGAAACGGTAAAAGTGCGCGAAGAGTTAGATGAAATAGCAAGCTAACGATACGTGCAGCAGCATTTAACCTGGCCAATGCGGCGAAATCACGAAATGAACGCGCGTCTGCGTACTCGTAAAGGCGCGTATTTGAATATGAATAAATCGTTGCTTCTCACACGACTGCCCGAGTAAAGTTTTTTACGCAATCGCGTTTATGGATTGTTTAACGGTGACCGCCTACAAATTAGACGAACGGTAAATCAGTTTCAAATGCAGACCTCCGCGACGTCTGCTAACTTGTGCCATTGTTCCACCTCTATGCTTTTACACAGCCAGCTTACAACGACTCATTTTTATCGTAATTGGAACGAGGTTGCTGGGCGAAAACTCTTTTTGAACATATTTCATGCGTGCTTCAAAAAACTAAAACACCTTGTCTACATTTAGGTGTTTTAAACGTAACAATTCTTGCACTGGATGATTTATTTCATTTTAATTTCCCAACGAAATGATAAAAAATCGTAATATCGACTTGATTATTTTTAGCTTGGGCGAAATAAAAACTAACAAATAATTCGGTACTAAAAAACCTGCAATTGATAAATGTATTTGATGATTTGTAGTGTGTGATGAAAAAATGATTTATGATAATGATATACATATATTTGTAAGAAAAAGAGAAAAATGTGGTCACGAAATTTCCGGGTTTAATGTCTTTTATAATGAGAAATCGTGATTATAATTTATTCATTTTGGTACACACTTTTCCGCAGCATTTGATATCAAGATGCGTGCTCATTTTTCTAAGTCAGCGGTACTTTTGTTGATTTGTTAGTTATCTCTAATTATTAGCATAAAAACTTCGTGAGGTTAGCTATAATTGTAGTTCTCAGGACAATGATCATATTTCATATTTTTTTAATTAATATTACTACTCACAAATGAAATTACATTCAACCTTCACTTTCTTTACAGAATAGCTTTATTTATTTTCTTACTCATATGCATATTTGTAAAAATTCGAATCAACTTGTGTGATATTAAACTAGTTTACTTAAAAAATTCGAAATTAAAACTATATTATGAATTCTCGTTTATATTTTTTAGTATTTATTCCGTTATTGAAATAATTTAATTGAATTATTGAATTTGTATCATTATCTAATCAGAAACAAACATATTTATGTCGTCAATGTATTGACAATTGAATGTATATTAAAAAATATGAAACATCGAAAACTAAACTGAAGATAGAAGTTTTCATTTCGCAAATGTTTTGTTCAATAAGAGACATTGTATAAAGTTGAATTTTTCTTGCGTCCTTATGCGAAGAATCTGCGACCACACATATCACAAACAATGTAAAACATACGTGGGAAACGTTTGCGAATCGTGTTGTGTGTTCGGCATGACACTTATCATTATTATATACATAATATCATATAGCAATCGTCCGGTTGCGTCGATGCGATCGCCAGACGGTACATGTGCGAGAATTTCCCGCGTGTCACCGGGTTAATGCGCTCGCTTCTCCACAATGCGCGAGAAAACGGTAATGTATTTTTTTTTTTTTTTTTTTTTTGAGAAACGCGCATCTGTGCGCCGCTGCATCATACACGGTTGACATTTAATGTTCATACATTGCCGACCTGAAAGCCGAAGTGCTTGCGACATTTACACTTTAGTTCGCGAAGCAAGAATGAGCGTGGATACGATGCGCTACGAGCGAGCCATGATTATCTCGGAGGTGCTCGCAACTTGATTATCTCGCGCGTCCGAACTCTTTTGCTTTCTCGCGTTAACTATAATAAGTTCTCTGATGCCATGGACCGCGATTACTTTTCTTGCTTCGCTAGCATCTGTATCGTCGAGCTATTTATTTTCTCGAACAAATAACTATGATACTGTGAGTAATTATGATGAAATTTCCAGTTTAACTAACTAACAAAATAATTCATGTATTTTGCGACCTTGTATGGTCAATTTATTAGAAAATAGAATGTTGATTGTTCATTTTGAGATATGGATATAGAAAGTTTAAATACGCTTATTTTTAATTTCCTATGTCTTGTATTATCATTTTAGATTAATAATAGATTTACATTTTATTCCGATCTATTTGTTTCAATTTCATGTTTTGGTATGTTTAGTGTAATTTTCATGATGTAATGTTTAGAGCTTATTTAAATGAATATTAAACAATTGTAAAAACGTTTAAATTTTTGTTTATGTTTTATTTTACAAACTAATTGATGATAATGAAATTGTTGGATTCTTAATGTCTAGGAAAAGTGCAATAACTGTGTGAACGGATATCTATTGACAATAATAAGTATTGTTTTATTTATTAAACATAAAATATTGCAAATTAAAAATGCTTCTTCGAAATTATTTAAACTGGTTTAGTATAATACAGACAATCTGCAAATAAGTTCGAAAACAATTTTCAGTTTTGAATACATTCAGTCGGCGTTGAATAAAAAATGGTAAAGAATTAAAAATTATCACCGAAATAAAATAAATAAATAAAACTGATCACGGAACTGCGGATTAAAAATTTCGATATATGCATATTAAGAAGAAAGCAGTATAAGGTAACATCAAGGGAAATATGATACCAGTACTTTAAGTAGACTGTTGCCAAATAACTGCCAAATTATTGCAGAAAAACTGTTGAATAATGGAAATTAAATGTAACATATCAATTAGCTGTAAAAGTATTTCTTGTTGAAATTTAAATTAATGGATACTGCATGAAGCACTATATAATTAATTATAGTTGATTATTCACATTAAAGCTAAAATTGATGTAACTGCGAAAGACGATATTCTTTAGTTAATGAATTAAGAATCGTTGATTTAAATTTTAGCAAACAAACTTTTTATCATTTAATCTAAATTGTGATGTACTATTTTTCAATGATCATAAGTCCAGTCCAGAAGTATAGAATACAAGAAAATTAATCTATACATACATACAATCTGCATATTCTTTTGCATATGATTTCAATCACATATTTGTATTAATAACGACTTCAAATTATAAAAATATATTTCGATACTTATAGAATTAATAAACACTAACGTTTTTAAATTAATAATTAGAAATATTGTGATATGTCCCGGCATCATTATCGTTGATGTTATCTTCTGTTTCTTGTCAGAGGTGATCGTGTCATGCAACTGATTTTCAGTGATTACCAAAAGATCTGGAAGGACTTATAATCAAAGAAGCTTACACTTTATTATGCGTTCATATTCATAGCATGATCGGTGAAGATTACTAAGTTAACATGATCATTTGTGTTCGTTGAGATTACATGATTATTATTGGTGATCAGAAGTCGTTTACAATTAATCCCTTTGTACGAGCACTTTTAATGAATCGTAACCTTATTTACATTGGTAATACATACATATCAGGTCACGATTCATTGTAACAAAGCGCATGTCCGAACTGATTGCTTGACTTTTTCTACAATCTATCTTCGGAGAAATTTTCATAAAAGTACCTATTTGAAAAAAGTACGTTCCTATTTTTAGTGATAGTTTTACTAACAATTTTTTTTTCGTGTTTTATGAGAATTATTGAGTTTCTAAACAAAATATTTCTTTTAGTTTTAAATATATAATCGAAATTATAATGATATATTCTTTCTGTTGTCATTTTCCGCAGAAAAATTGAGTTA
>JABFQD010000322.1:0-28806 GCA_022817045.1 Psix sp. ZL-2020
TCAATTTTTTTGATAAACTTTTTTTATTTATTATAGTATATGATTAATTTAGTGAAATAAAAAAAAAAAAAAATAATAAAAAATAAAAAATAAAACAATAAAAAAAAAAGAGAAAAAAATATTCTATAAAACGATAATATTAACAAAAATATTTTTTTCGAATATGTTTGTTTTATCACCACTTTATTTTTAGTCCAAAATAGTTCCAAATATATCGCACACCGTTCGGCGGACATCAAACAAATTCCACTATTTGATTACTCGTCACAGCAATAAATAATGCACTTGCATTGATTGGCATCTAATTTCGTTGTTCTTTGGCCACATAAACAGAGAGTGGCTTCGGTTGTTTGACTTGATCGTCATTCCGACGCGAGGTCGTGGGATTGATTTCTTTGGCGTATCGCATTAAACTTTCATAATCAATTTTACGTGTTTTTGACAGCGATAAGATTATCGACAAGTATATCAAGGCGCATCCCCAAAGATGCAACAACTGATTTTGACCGCAGAAGAATCAATTATCGAGAGCAGCCGAGCTCGCCTGATTAGCAACTTATAAAAAGAAATTTCGTGGTTGATTAATGAAACTTTCGTCCGACCGCGCTCGACCCCGGCTCTTCGGGTCCCATTTTGAATTGTTTAGCTTGGCAAGCTTTCGAGGCACGAAATTTAATTTCTAGTTTACCCGATCAGCCGCTGCTGTTCCGATCGAATCTGCGGACCCTTCTCACTCATTGTCTCTGAGTCTTGACACATCGTTAATGTTGGATTTCATTAGAATCAATAATTAGTTCGCCAGAGATCGCCCATGCTGTCTCTTTTTATGTTGTTGATGGTATCGCAAATCTTTTTTTATTTGACCCAAAATTGTTTTGCGCGATTCTCACTACTTTTTTCATCCGGCACCTGTCAAAGTGTTTCATAAATTTGAATTATCACCTGGAGCCAAGTCATTTTCTTCGAAATGATTTTTAGAGAGGGAGCTAGAGGTGAGGAAGAGGGGGTTTATGGTTTGAACGTGAGCAAGAAGTCGCAACAGGCCTGTTCCACTGGGTGACGTATGATTTCCATTGTGCGCTGTTTTTCTCTTTGGTAAAAGCGCAATAAAAAGCTGGCATAAATATCGCTAGCGCCGCCGCCGCCCCAGCCCCAGGCAAGAACGCCGGCCCGGCATGAGAAAACGCGCCGGGCGAGCGCGTTTTTCGTCGGCTCATTTGTCTGAGTGGCTTTTTGGAACGAACGGAAGTACGAGAGCAGACCGCGAAGATTACGTGGCGGCGCTTGTTTCCGCAGCAGGATCGGTTATAATACTGATATACTCACAACGTAACTGGTTCCTCGAGGCTCGACGGCGAGGTAGGAATTGCGCTGGGACGTCGCAGCGTTCCTGGTGATCTACCTCGGTCATCCACCTGAAACATCATAAACAAATTAGTATACTTAATTTTAAGTTTCTGTAAATAAATCTATACATAAAAAAATATATCATTTTTAAAAATATCATGTTTATATGAAATGTTTATTTTTGAAAGCTTAATCAGAAATGAAAAAAGTACCAACATTTTAAATTATAAAACTTTTATATTTATATAAAATACTTTTATTTTATATTGTATATATTATATACAAAATTGTTAAAACTAATTTAGAATTGAAATCATTAAAATGTTCTTTTTAAAAAAATTAGTGCATTAAAATTAAGCAAGTGACTCTTAATTGTTTATTTCAACCCAAACAATTTATGTGAAATTATTTTAATGCAGTTTTGTCAATAAGCAATAATATATTTGCGTGTAATCGCTACAGCACATTAACGTTTCTAAATAACTAAAACAATTTCAAGACAAGAGTTTGAAAAGATTCAGCAACGCACCGTAAGAAAAAGCTGCGATCTCGGAGTTCTGTTGATTTGCATAAAAATCACTAACATGCTTGTAGCAACACTTTATCTTCTAACTTAGTTAAGTTAAATTTCCTGCAGTCTATTTTTCTCGAATTGAATCCCCAATCGAGAAGATTGAATCCCCGATAAAAGTTAATCGAACATTAATAGACACTCAAGCCATCAGAATAAATTAAAATAGCCGTTGCTCAGCGGCCTCGGAGCGATTTATATTTTTGCCAAAGGTTCGGATAGTCATCATTCTTTAACAGATCGCGCAACAGGTAGAATCCTACCTGTCGACGTCGAATTTTCAAGCTTGGGGGTTGCGATTGCGGCGCCTTATGTGCCAATGTAAAGTGAGCAATCGAAATTCACCCTCTGCATCGACGAGGAGGCGCGCATCGAATGATTATTTTCTTAGTGCGAGCAATAAATCGGGCAGCCACGGAGATCTCTTGTCTTGATAGTCGCCCCACGTTGGGCGCCAATGAAAGGATTAAATACTTATTTTCAGTATGATTTACGGGGCACACGCTCTAAGTTATCGTTCAAACTTTTAACGGCCGTGGATGCCGAATAGAGAAAGCTGGTTTATGGCTCGACGCGGGCCTATAACGATGCGCTTGCTAGCGAAATTATGGAAATGAATGAGCAGAGAAGAGAGGAAAAATTTACATTAACGTTGCTACTAACCGCGCTTCGATATACTGCTACCGTTTCATTACTTTGCAGTCTTTTTCGCTGCTTCTTTTAAATATCCTTCATCCGTTCCGAATTCTTCCACAAAATTAACCAATTTTTCTTTCGCAGCAAACGTATGAACAACTGATTGTTTTCGTGGGATTATTTTATGTTTGTGTCTTCGTTGATTTGATGTGACGAAAATATGCTGAATATATTTTCCAAGGACAATGTTACAAAAATGAAAATGTATGTTTCTTAGCATTTTATTCAAAATATTTATCTGTAAGGAAAACAAAGTAATGTGAACAAATCATTATTGACCATTTAAAAATTTGTAACTACCACGTATGGAACAGTTATGTATATTTATGGTAACATTAATGTACTTTTTATGGGCCATAAGTGGAACCTTTCGTGTGCCATAAGTTTGTGTAGAATATTCATATGTGCCATTTATGGAACTATTACATAAATTTTTATTAGAACACTTATTAATTGAGCCTTCGGTATAAAATATATAAAATGTAATGGGAAATCGGTAAATTTTTATTTTGTAAAATAAACTATATAGAAGGTAATAAAAATATTTTGTTTGTGAATTTGCAACACTAACCGATTCCATTGCCATCGGGAATGGAAAGAGCTATGTAACTTAATAATGAATTGAAACTTCGCTCATCGCTTGATGACTATTAATTGCGTTGAACAAAGAACGCCGATAAAACCACGTTGTGAAATAGCAAATAAAATCTATCACATCGTTAAAATTGGCTTATTACACCAAGCGCGTAGATTAGCAATAGTAAGAGCCACTTCTATTGTTGCAGAGTGCTAAATAAAATCAAAGTAGCTCTTAAATTCGAAACATTTGCAGTCGTCCAAAACAATTGATAAGTAAAATCATAAAATATCATTTCAAAAAATAAAGTTAACATAAAATTTTTTTTTTCCTTTAACAGCATCCAATGAATTTTATATGTTTTATTAGAATTTGACACTACTTTACTGTAAATTGTGGTATTTTTTAATCATCATTCGTGGCTTTGGTTACCACTGAGGGTCCAGCTAATAAGAACATAACGTAATCTAAATTGCGCTGTCTCGGTGACATAAAAATTCCGCGACAATGACTTTCCTTGTTTCTCCCTGTGCTTTTGACTCAGCTCGGACTTTTAGATTTTATTATATTTTTTCATGCTTAAAGGTGCTTTCTACGTTTTTTAATTAATCTTGTGCAATTAACTCGTACTCGTACACGTCAAGTTCAATTTGCATTCCCCCAATCTTTTTCATCGCCGTTTTCAATTCGAAAAACAAAGAACAGCGAATAAAAATACCGTTGCATATTTTCCGTCCGCCGTGATACCGTGACCGAAAAAGTAAACTTAATTTTCAAACGCAAAAGTAAACGATTAATTATGGAAAAAAGGACAGCGCGCGTTGAAAAAAGGTTGATTCAAAGAAAATAAAGATGCAAGAAAGACGAGTCACCTCGACTCGAAATGTAATTACGGGGGCAAATAATTTGAACAAACTTTGAAACACATCAAAGCACGCGTCACGCAGCGCTATTGGTGTTGAATCAGCGAAGCCGCATATAGATGTGATCGTACCTGTAACACGGAAGACCGGCAGACCCTCGATAAATATTTCCGTCAAGTGACCGAAAGTTCGACGACGCTGGCTCGTATTCAAAGAGCGCCGAATGGCGGAATCAAGAGCGATCCTTTTCCTCCCCCGACCGCGAGCCCAGTGTATTTGCGTTGCGTTACGTAGTTGCGCGTTTAATCAGCCGTGTTCCCGGGGCCGTTTCAACCAACCAAAGAGGCGTGCAAACGAGACGCAAAGAAATCTCATCGGCCGAGGCTTCCGCTTTACACAAACCCATCTGTGCTTTCACTGAAACGGATTCGCTAAACGAATATCTGTTCGACTAATGTCCCGACTTCTACTATGCGCTATTTAAAGCTTTGATTAGGTTTTTGGATTTCACTGTAGACTACGTTCAATTCTGACTTGTGTCTTCAATAGAATGATTGCTTTCGCTCTAATTTATCTAATCATTTTTGTATGTGAGTGAGTATTTATTATTAACGTACAATAAAAATTATTTTAATACATAACGTAATATAAAGTATAAAATTTCAGTCATTAAGTTGCAAAGATGATAATTTAGTTTATTTCGTCGATATTTTATGTGAAAATGAATACATATTTCCGATTTCGTTATATTCGTATTGATAAATTGATATATTTGAGATTAGTAAATTTGAGTATTAATTTCGTAATTTTATAATTAATTTGATTTTATTAGTAGGAATATAAAATTTCACAAAATATTTCGTAAAAGGAAGTGCCAAAAATATATTTAGGTTTTATGTTATATAAATTATATTATATTATTACTCATTATATATTATATAATTATTCAATAGTTTTTATTTATTGCGATTATTATTATCGTTGATATATAAAAAAAAATTATTTAAGTCTTTTAATAAGTTTTGCATCAATTTTTTTATTTGTTAGATTCAATGAAAATATATTAAATGTAGCAGAAATATATATGTTTAATTTTTTCATTTAATATTTATAATATTATTCATTTTTTTAATTTAATATTTCAATTCCAAATAATCACTTTAATCGTTTAATCAATTTAATCAATTAATCAATAATAAATAATCAAAATCGAGTTTCAAATCACTGTCAATCTAATAATATTTTTCTCAATGGTAACTCCTGAAGTAAAAGAATGCAAGAAAAAAATTGTTCGAGTAAACTTTGACAAGATCCCACGGAACTATGAAAACTACAGAATATTTATAAAAATACCATTTCGTCTGTTTATTGATCGAATGAGCTATTTATTCATTGTTTTGAATTTAATCGAAAGTTTGTGCCTCAGATGAACAATTTCCACAAATATAATTGAAATTCATGTCGCGCGTGTTACATAATAATTTTATACAACGTAATAAGAAAATTACAGACTAATTAAAATTTAATTTTACAGCGAGTCGAACGATACATTATTTTATATTGTCATTTTATATCTATATTATTATTTTTCAAGACTATAATGAACGTGAATTTTCAATGATGGTGAATGTAATTATTGTAATGTGTCGGCAATTATAATCGCATTTTTTATTCGAATAACAAATGGAAATTGAGTAAAATGAGAATCACGCAAGAATAATGGCAAGACGACCCCCAGGCGTCGATGTAATGACAGATTGCCTCTTATATTTTCCACCACATATATCAATGCCACCCGTTAACTTCAGTTCTACTCCGTTGCGCCCTACTGTCGATTCTTCTAATTGGCATCGATTTTTCCCCGCTAGAATGAATATAACCTCCATTCATACACGATTACATTATAAATCCATCGTATAATTTCCATATTCGCTAAAAAACACTAAACACAAAAATATCATACAAGGAATGAACGAACATTGAACATAAAATGTATAATAAAACGGCTACAAAAGTTGGCTCTTATCTCGATGTGTGACCTGACTGGTCTCCCGTATGAAATGTGACGTTGCACACGATAAAGTCAAAGGAGATTGTGAATTCCATTCTACATCTCAGCGAGTTAATTTAAATCTCGCTGTTCCCTCAGGCATTGTGACGAACCCGTGATAGTTTCTTTTGTCTTGCGCTTCAGTTTCTAGTATTGTCCGGTGGCGATACAGTACGCCGCCTGTTTAACCGTGTAACAATAGTCGCTCGACTCCCGCCCGGTGACAAGAAGAACGCGCGATAATTCAACGAGACGCATTCATCGGGGCTGCGACAATTAATATTATACTCCGCGTCAGTAATGACAAATGCGAATAGTCAGACGTTTTTCAATCGCGAGGAAATATCCCTTCTATCATACCGCTGCTTATAGATATTTTTTTTCACTTCAATTGTAGTCTACTTGCAGCTGGTCATTATTTGATAAGCGCCGAATTATTGCTTTATTGTTGAGATGCGGCAAAAAGGCGACGCGCTACGTTCATAATCGGAGTCGATATCGTTTCTCAATACCGACTTCAATATCCAAAATGAATCCGCGAGGAAAGCGAAACATAAAAATAAAGAGATAATGTACCTCGAATAGGAGCCTCGGTCGTCATCGCAAAAAGAGCGCATAATAAAATTTAACGGACTGTCAGGCTCCCCACGTGGAAGCCCAATAAATATCGGCCACGACCGCTCACAAATCTCAAGATAAACAGGCCTCGTAGTATTTTTCCCTCCGACCTCCGAAACTAAAGTTCGCCCTTTGCATTCCACGAATTATTCCTGTGTTCCTCAACAGATTTTTGTTTACAAAAATGTTTCGTTATTTAGCGCGCATTCTTTTAACCCGTACATATTCCTCATTCGACAGGGGCAAGTATAAATGTTTTTTTCTCTACGCTATTTGTGAGCGCCGAAATTTTTGCTATCATTCTCAGCGTCATCATTTCTCTCCGCGCCATCGAGATTGCGATTTATAAGCTAACTTTGTAATCCGGTTAAATCGGCTTGTTCCCAGCAAAGATAATTTTGTTTCGTAATTACGGATACTTGAATTGAATTTGAGCTGGAATTTCAGATGAGTCGAAATTAGCGTGTTACAAGGTGACGTTAAGCTTCATGATTCCAAAATTTGACTTTTACCATGTCAGTTTTCATTTTCTCATTTAAAGAAAAACATCACAACAATCTTTAGAAATCGCTTTTATACGAATAAATATGTATATATTAAAAATCATGAACTATGTATAGAATTGTATATGTTAATTCAAGTTTGTAAACTGTTAACTTTATTGGCTGCAGTAAGAAATGATTGTGTGGTGCGAAAGCGTCATTTAACTGATGAATTAACATGATGACGAGTAGTAGAGAAGGTTTCCTTGTAAGGTCATATTTTGGATTAAATTGGTGGCGGCTGCCGGCGTACACCGCGATGTGGTGAGAAGAGGCGCTTACCCGGGCGCCTCATTATCTTAACAAATCTAATCTTGTCGTGGGTGTTTATAAATGTCTTGTTTTCCGCTGGAATGACGAGAGCGAGCTAGGTGTGGAACGCGTCTTCCTTCCTCATTCAAATCATAATGAGGATACGTGCGTTGCCATAGCTCTGGAATCCGACACGAAAAACAGGCGAACGAACTTGATATGAACTACTTTTTCAACATTCTGCAAAAAGTAGTGATGTTGAAATCCTGCTTCGACGAGTTCGCACTCAAACCAAAAAGTTATGTTGTCCAAGCCGAATGTTTCAGAACACTTATTAGGGTTTAGCGCATGCGTGGTTGCTCAAGACACTCTAGAGGAATTTTGCTTAGAGGTAAGGCAGGTTCCTGTTATTACAGTTAGGGGCGTTCTTCGCCGCAAACTACAGAGCGTAATCCCTTAAGAGCAATAATAAGAATCCTTTGCCAGTCTCCGTTGGATTGCGCGCTAAAACTGCCGTCATTGCGTGCGCGAGAGCGAGCGAGAGACTTAATTCGGGGCTTGTTCGACGCGTTACGCCGTAATCTCGAGCTTCCTCTTCGAGGCGAGAGACCCTTTCAAACCACCTAAACTCCCCTCCTTTGCTCGTTCTTTTATTTAAATAAAATCAACCTGGGGCGTCAAGTAAAACCGCCGGCGCGCTAATGGAGTGGCCTCTTGTGTTTACACATTTTATTTTTCGCGCGCGCAATCCGCCACGATTAGTTCGAGCTGAAATTAGCTTCGAGTCCGGATTATCCCTGATTAAACGTTTTTTGAAATATGTCGAGAATGGATCTGAAGTTTTATTTGAGCGTCGCGGAATGGAGATATTTATTGTTCAGTGGGAATAAACGTAACTAATTATTTAGCGGCGGTGCAAATGGATTGGCTTGTGATTTATTTGTATTTAGAATTGCCAAAATAGTTGTTGTAGTTTCGCGTTGCAATCATGGTTGGTTATTTGATATTCCGCATTTGTCTGACGATAACGCATTTGAATAATTACATTTTGCGTTATGTTATATTACAAGTTGTTCATTCCTACGATGTTGTGCGTAAAAACAGTTACTCACATTTAATCTATCGTCATCTAATCCGAACAAAACGAATGAGGATAACTCAAATTATTGAAACCTTTTCATAATTATATCATATTTTGTATAAATTTATTAAAATTACTATCCATCATGCGAAGTTATACCAACTGATGTTACGTCATTAGTTTTAAAACAATGCTAATCAAACCTTACATTTTCTACTATAACAAAAATTGTTACAATGTAAATTGAACGAAACGTTCGGTACACATTTTTGTTCTATAATTAGCCCCATTTCTGTTCATTACATTTGTATGCTAAAGTTACATTTCAACATCGTAATTAATTAATGTTAATCAACTAATAAATTATTCATTATTACCAATTTGTAAATCAAAAATACACTTGGTTTATTTTATATGTTCAAATTAGAACAAATTTGAAGCCTTGTCATGACATCGAAATAAATCTCGACGGTGATTATGGTGGCACTAGAATTGAAAGGCAAATATGATGAAGAGTAGCGTAGGCTTTGATATAATAGCGCAAGGTGTAACGAGCAATACTTCCGTGATCTCTTTGACTCGACGCCACCTCGTACGTACGAGCGGGTTACGCGAAATCTCGTTTCATCCTTGCAACAGAGAAGCGAAGGTGGCGCTCTCTTACAGCCTGCCTTGTTTCGGGCGTAATTTGCACACAAAGTACTCTGAAGAGAAGCGCGCCATGGATGTGTTATGTGTTTATGTGCACTTGTATTCATCTGTATGTTCACCGTGCACGCCGCACCCAAGGGCATTATGCTAACGCCCCATGTATGTGTCTACTTCACGCAACCAGATCTCTAGTTATACAAAAGATTTCTGCCCTACACTAAGAAGTCTAACCTTTTATTGTTTTTTTACTTTAAAACAACCGAGCTATTTTTAATGTCACCTTAAGGTGATTTGTATGATAAATAATGAACATTTTTATGCGGAAGTTATTTTTAAGGAATATTATTTTTAAATGAAAAAAAAAAATGGGAATGGAAATTTTCATTGTGGATATTTTATTATTTATTGTTTATTTTGCATCATATCAATGTGTTTAGTAAATGTCAGCTCGAAGTTATATCAATATCAAGACTATAAACTTTAATAATGAAACTAGATTTCGATACTATCGAATTTGATATTTTGTTTGCGGAATCTAATTTGTAAACAATATCAGTTGCTCAAAAAATTGTCCAAAAGATTTCGGGCGCTTTTTTGTTTGTATTAAAAGCGCGCTTTAGGTGGAATTAGTTAGCGGAATCAAAGGAGAAAAAACATGTCACGTAGGTGGTAAGGGGTAAAGACATTGCGGACGACAGAGGGTGCGAGCGACAAAAAGAATTCTGATTCATTATTCAATCTCAGTCGAATGATTAGCATTCGTCAAATACGCTTTCGGTTTCGACACGTTCGGAATTTCCTAAATAATGTATAATTCATTACTTCACTGACTTGCGCATTTAGTAACTGCAATGTTTTGCAGAAACTTTTCAACTTTGGCAATCACATTAACGGACTATTGCAACAACTTTAGTATTTGTCGCTGGTCAATAAACAGCCTTTTTTCAAATGTGGCCCTAAATGTTTTCGGTCGGATGAAACGCAGACTCGTACTACTTGGAAACGAACAATTACGGCACCGCAAGTTTAATCTGGAAAAGTCAAGATAAAGCGTCTTACGCTTGTTCGTCAGAGAAGAATAGACGCCAAGATAAAACATTTTTAATATAATTAAGTGGGAATCTCGGGCGGCATTCAGTACTGTTCCTCAGCCGTCGCGGTCTCCGGCGGATTGAGCCGAAGCCGAACGTAAGAAGGGTTGTACTCGGCTTGCCTCGGAGGCATGTTAATGTACTCCAAGATCTTAGCACTTACACTCTAACACGCCTGGTCGCCGTCAACGAAGACGGGGACAAGTCCCTGCCCCTCCTCTGCTATTTTCTCTTTCTCTTAAACTACTACCTTGGCGAAGCCTCTGGAGGGCTTTCACTGAGAACGCCTTAAATCCGCGTCTCTTTGCACCCTCGACTTCTTACTTCAGCGATTCATGCACGTCGCTACGCACAAAAAATCTCTCCCACAACCTGAAAACTCCATCACCAATTCCACCGTGTCATTGCCTATGTAAAACTCCTTTTGTCCTCGCTAAATTGCTTTTTACAATATATTAATTAGAGTGACGCCAGCTAGATGTTTTGAAACAATAGTTCCATTCTGGCAATTGTATCATATTTGCTAGGACTGTGTATGGATATTGAAATTGGAAATACAATTTTCCATTCGATTAGTTTGAAATAGAAGAACGTTTTTATTACGCTTTGTAGTAGAGAGACATTTTTGATCATACTGTGATTGACGAATTTTTGTTGTTCCTTATGATTTAATTACATGTCAGTTTCGATATAATTCTGTTACTTTTAAAATTCATATTGTATTTATATTCAAAAGGATTATCATATGCATAAAACAAATCAAACTTCATTAGAATATGATATTCATAATGCGTTAACAAATAACTGTTTTTAAAGTTTCAGCATCTTTGTCTCGTATGTGAACTAGTCACTTTAATGTCTTTATCTACCAGTGTTTATCGGATCTAAAATGTCATTGAAAGATTAATGAAATTTCCAAATAAACTGCACAATACACATCCAGAAAACTTCTCGAATTTTTCTGAACTATTATTTTTATTCCCACTTCAGGGATTTATTTATACGAACAAATTTTTTTGGTATGAATAGATGTATTTCAAACGGAAAGTTATTAGTTGGATTAATTATATTTCTAGTTCACGGAAAACTTTAAAATCAGCTGAGTTTGTTCTACTATGTCTGGAAAAATGAAATTCACAAACGTGATTGAATTATCTTTTCTATTATAACTTACAATATTTGTATTTCTCCAGTCGATATATTCAACCGAGTGTTTGCGTACTGATCCATAAATTATTTTTTTCAAGGCCGTAAATGTCTCATAAATCGTTTATAATACGCATCTATCTCCTTTGGGAATCTTACGCACTTTTATATTGTTCTCCGGCAGGAAAAGAAGGCATTTTAATAAAAGACGCGCGAGCGGGTGGCGCTGAACTTCCTCCTTAGCGGTGAGAGAGCTACATGAAAAGAAATCTTAATTAACGAGGCCATTGTTTCCCGGGCGGCTGACGTTAAATTCGACAAATCCAGCCGCGAGTAGCGCTGCTGAGAAATACCAAGGTCGGCGTGAACAATACATTGAAAAAAACAGTCGTGTAACTGGAGGGTTACACTCGTAGAAACCGCGTTTCATTTATCATCAACCTGAATTAATTGCAAAACTTTTCTAGTCTGAGACACTCCTGTCGTGTATCCAATTTGCGGAGCTCGTTTTAAACTAATTCATTTTTGAACCAATGTTTATTTGAGCTGGCGACGAAACGCTCTTTCCACAATTATTCTGAAGTACAATCCACAAAAAACTGTATTCAATAATATCATTCGAAAAATTAAAATTGCCAAGTCATATTGGTCTGACATAACGTTGACTTAACTACTGACAAAGTCCTAAATCGGTTTGGTAATGTAAATGGTAGGTGAAAAATCGATGTAATCGATGCCGAGGGAAATGCCATTTTTCGTGTGGCCAAGTGGTTGTCGGACAGAGGGCACAGAACCCTTGATAGATGGGCAGTCACGGGGTTGCGGCGTGCCTCTATGCGAGTGACCACCTGTTGAAAGTCTCGCACGCACCTGAACACGCACACGGTCTCGATCGTGTCTCTGGATGTCGGTTTCATTTGCGTTTCGTGTGTGTACTCGATAATCGTCGCTTGACACCCAATGACGTGTACTTAATGATTCGAGTTCAAACCAACCCTCGGGTGCGTTTAAACCCATTAAACGCTGCCTGATATCAAATATTGGTTCGCTCCTCTTAGCAAATGATCAACATTTGCTTCCGAATTCATTTCTCAAGTCAAGGATATAATCTCGAAAAATGTATTTTTATCTTTCTGGTAAAAGAATCGTCGCTGCAAAAGTATCGCGCAATCAGTTTATTCCGCTAAAAATTGAAGTAATATTTCTATCGTGCGGGGAAACACGGTTCGCGTAATATTTCTCGAGTCTGTGAAGTGTCGTGTCCTCGATGAATCATGCGTATGGAAAAACGGATAAAGCGAGGACAAATAACGACTGGGTTGTGGAGGTAAAGTGTATAGACGGTCTTTTTTATATCGAGCGAGCCGCCGTCGATTGACGGTTCGAGGGCTTTTTTACGCGATTCTCGACAACCGGACTGAGAATGATGGAAGCGCTTTATTTTGCAACCTTTGAAAAGCGCCGCGATCGGCCCACTTGTCTCGTCGAGTAGTGCTCGCGGCGATGAGCTTGCACCGGAACCGAGCGTATCGCAGCAAGTACAATTCGCGTTTTATCTGCACGTCCGTTTGCACGCTCGCGCGACGCATTTGTCCCAGACATCGGCTTTCTCAGTTCAGACGCCGTTGTACATCAAACACAAAAGCTAATAACAAATCGCAGATCTCGTAAAACGCAATAAAAAGTATTCCCGCTCAATAAAAGAGAGATTAATCAGGTAGACTCTTTTGATTCAGGTGTATTACGTTGCACTTGATAAAAAATTGAGCCATATGTTTTTTGCACACGTCATGTTTCAATAAGTTGTGAATTTCAGGAGAAATGTTAGCTTGAATGGAACTTATAAATAGATTTATTTCGCGGGATTAAAATTTCACGCTGGCGCATTTGGACTGTAAAATTAATGAACTTGAGTACAACTTCTTTAACTCCTCTATGTTTCAGATCAGAATAAATAATTCAATTCAACATTTAACCGTTATGTCGGACTGTATGTTCTACGTCAAATAAATTAGCTCACGGATTAGAAGTTACTTTCATATAACTATCTCTGATTATCAAATTTAACTTTCACTATTTACATATGAAACAACACAACAAACGAAAATTGTGTGAGTTAATCTATTTCCATCAAGAAATCATGTTTGATTTTTCCATGATCGTTTCTGCGGATTATTAATATCATATAACAAAACGTGTGATCTAATTTGCGATGTTTATCTCGAAGTTGGCGAAGAAAAAGTATCATTTTCCTCTTAATAAAAGAAGTAAGTGACAGAGAAAAGAACAACATGAACCACGAAGGCATCAAGATTCTCACAGCCCGCCCTTATTAGTAAGCGAAGCCCGTGCCGTCCATTACGCATTCTGATTTCGTGATAACCTCAGACCTTAGCAAGCTGCGAGCTCGTTGCCTGCTTTTGGTCTGTCTGCTGTCATCACGTTCAACTGTTCCCCCGTTAGTCAGGTTTTAACCTGTGTTTCACCACGCGATCTGTCCTCAGCTAAGCCGCCGTCACGTTTATTTTCCTTCCTCGAATCTACGCGACTGTTTTTCAATTGATCATAACTCGATCGATTTATCTCCGCGCTTGAGGGTATCCGGCTTTTATTGCCACAATTACGCATCGCATTGAAAGGCTATGGAAAAATTATGTTAATTTCCTTTACGAGCGAGCCACTTGCGCAGCGAGATTACAATTAGGTTCGAGCCAATTCAATATCGAGGGCCATTCGACCGAATATTCGCTGCTTTCAGTATTCAACCTTCGGATCATTCGGTATTATTGCGGCCTCATCCTCAAACCGACAATTACACAATCCTGATATTCCGAACAACTTCACTCCAATAGCTATCAGTTTATAAATAACATGGTGTTTACGTGTGTTTTTTCTCTTCTAAAAGCTGAATTTAATCAGAGCATCTTAGAAATATAAGACGCAACTAAATTTGAGGTCCGAATCTATATTTAAGCTCTCGCCATTTGGTTTTATTTTCCAAATAAGAGCTCATTAGAAATGTAAAACTGTCCATTCATATTCAAAATTGTATATTGCTCCTACGTTCGAGCTAATGTATTCGGATTCGATCCGGAGCTGCGACAAATCCCTCGGATTTTCTTACCGCGTTCTTACTATCTGGCCCATTAAAAATGTTTGCTTCTCCGGATCATTTTTGCAGAAATTATGATGAAATGTGAAATATAACAATTTTTCTTTTTTACTCAGAAAATGTCATTTTTACCTATCTCACGTTATAAACATGATGAGTAATTAGGAAACTCAACTAAATGTAATTAACTACGATTTCTACCTAGTTAAAAGTGTCACTTTTGTTATAACTTATTTGACATACAATTTTTCTTGAAAGAAGCAGCTGCTTGAATGTCGAGTTGATAATCATGTTAGTTGCGCGATAACTCGTCTATGGGTAAGCATAAGAGAGGTTTCGTAATTTCAAGATCCTGGCCAGGACACGATATATATTTTGCATGCTCGGGTTCGGTGCGTCCCTGGCAGAAGCGCCAGTTAGTGCGCGGTTAGCATCGCCGCGGTTTCACGCTGCTGCGACCGTGGCAGAAGCTGCAGCGCGCGACGTTAATCAGAGTAATTGAATTAAATACACACGACTGTTGTAATTATGACTATTTATAATGATTCCAAGCGCTCGGCAGCCATGTAACCAGAGAATTAGCGAGCAACCTTCAGCCTCTCTCATCAGTTGGCACAGAGTGCAACATCTAATTGGCTAAACAACAAGATTTATAGCTTTGAGTCGTACGACGCTGCCGTTCATAGATTGATTTCAGTCCGTTAACTTTGTCATCCGAAACTGCCTCGCTTTTCTGGGGAGATTATTGAATTATCATTAATTTACAATTCATCGCAAACTAACGCTCTAAGTCAATATTTCGAATTCAAATATTGTTGAAGACCTAAACCTATCAACATTTATAGTTTACTTAATTGATATTCAGAGTCACATGGATTAGAGGTAAAAGGAATTTGGAAAAATACAAAAAAATCATTTGTGAAATCATTCTCTTATAGAATATCTTATTTATCTCATTTATGTTTTTAAGTATGGGATAATCTGTCAAAAAGTGTAAGTTGTATAATAGTTATATATGAAATGTATAACTTGTCCATATTATGATGTGCCAAAAATTATGTGGAAAAAACAGTCAGGGAAGCCAACACAAAACATGGGAAATATAATTCAAAAATATATAATAATTGATTTTATGTTATAAATAGTTTTGATATTATGTTTCGTCTGTAAATATATAGAAATAGATCTTAACATATCTGATAGGGAAATTATAATAATTTCAAAACGTCACTACGCTAAAATTTATTTTAAAAAGTTCTTTTAATGGTAAAATCATCTTTTTATAACACAAACTATAAGGAACATAAAGGAATATTTTAATATATAAGATTTTAGTTATTTAACATGCTTCGAAATAATTAAAAACATATATTTCGAAATAATCTCTAACTAGGTATTGCTTTTTCAACATCGTGTACTATTTTACGTTGTCGTAGCAATTTTTAAGTTGCTGTTAATTAATTTCCGGCTGTTTTTCAAAGTCGAAGAATAATAAATTCAAAAATATTTGACACTTGATAATTGAAATTTTGCAAGTCAATACTACGATTGCTCGTCGCTTTAAAGTGTAGGAAGCCCCGCAAGAATGTGTTTGAGGATAATAATTCGCGGATGACTCGTCCTCTTGTCAAGGGTACGTCACGCTCGGAGCAGCAGCTTCCGTAGGAGACGAAAGGGTTTAGGGTAAGGTTACGCTCAAGAATACTATTGCGTATTCTCAAGCACGTGCATGCTTCTTCAGTATCGGTAAACTCGTTTAAATTTTGACTTGATTGATGCGAGATCTTTAATCAGCAACGATTGCTGCTCCGTAGAATTAAATGTCGTTTCTAGAATTGAGTAAGTATGACATTAGATATTCTTACTTTGTTATTTCAATTCGTGGAACATTGACCGCAAACTTATTTACACATTCGATCAGCTTCCTGAAAATGAATTTTCGTGACATATCAATTTTAAAGTTATGAATTATTTCCGATTTATTTTGTCAAAGTATTCATAATTACATCAAGATAGAGTTTGAAAAATATTTTGACAAGTCCCATTCCCCCTGAGACGCGGAATTTTGTGAACATGACTTTTTCCCTCGTGCGCCATAGGAAATTATAATTAAAGATTAATTTTTGGGAAATTTCCATTTGCGGTCGTAGAGCCGTAGGTTGACAAGGACACGAGGGTAAAGTCTGTATTATGGTAATTATATGATAAATACAACAACGCCTACGGCGCTGTCTTTTCCGAGCTTCATCGTCAAGTCGCTTCTATCAGTGGCAGGATTTTCTCTCAAGTCCATTTCTATCGTCATTTCCTCTCGTTTTAGCGCGTCTCTCGTTATTTCGTTTCTCGTTCTCTTCGTCTTTTTCCTCACCAACTTCTCCCTCGCTCTTTCTTCCGCGAGTCGGCTTGCTTTAAAATACGCCTTCTCTCGGCGGAATGTAATTAATCTTACTTGGTCCCTTATACTACGCGGTGTAAGACACACCTAAGGCAACGCTACTAGGAAGAAGTGTTACCATCTTAATGAAGTACGACTCCTGATGTGTGCCGACAGGAAGACTCCGCCGGAAAGGGAGCTCCTTGTGAAAAGGAAACGCGAGCCCGGTTAAAATAGAAAGACTCTCCAATGAGACTCTTCAGGAAGTCTACTCGGAATCTTGGCTAAACAGCCGCTTTCATTATTCAGTCATGTTTACTTGAATCTCTTCAGATTTGCGACGAATTGTAGATAAAGAGATTAGAGGTACCGTCGCATTCGTGGCCAGATTCAGTGACTACAGCAATTAATTGTTGTCGCTGATAAAGAGATAATCGGTTTTCCGATTTTTCGCGATGAATTGACGAAATTTAATCAAATTTGCTAACTATTGCCTTAATATGGGTTGTTTGAGAATAATAAAAATTTGTATGATAAAGAAATGGAAGTCGAATATGGTAGTTAGATATTCGATTAATCTATCAAATAGATTAGAAATTTAGTTTATAGATTTAATAAAAATCCACATCTCATTTTTAAAATATGTTTACGACTTAAATATTGTTTAATATTTTACGAATCGTACATTAAATGAAACATTACATCTTCGTCAAGCCATACATTAAATATAGTACAATTTATGGTGATATAACATTATTTTTTATTTGCTGCTTTCACAAGAATGTTATTAATAATTTCTTTTTTTGCAGTTATGCGGCGTGTTGCGATTTTTTGCATAATAATAACCTATTGAGCATCATAAGGGCACACGAGGCGCAGGATGCCGGTTATCGCATGTATCGTAAATCCCAGACGACGGGCTTCCCCACGCTGATCACCATCTTTAGCGCGCCCAACTATCTTGACGTTTACAACAACAAGGTCAGCTATTGTTCGCCGTGGCGTTTTCATTCAATTGAACACGTCGTAGAACAAAAAAATTTACATCAAGAAAGATCGATCAACCGCATGCCTCGTTACACGCCGACAGAACAAACACAAACTTTATTATGCTAGTCAATCAATTATACATTCATTCAATTATTATTTTCTTCTCACAGACTTTTCTTGCGAATCACAATTGAAAATTGAAACTTTTTGTCGCCGAAAAAAACTGCATCTTTTTATAATTATGAATGAAAATAAACTTTGCAAAAGTTACATTCAATTTATAGAATGCATTTTTCCATAGAAATCAAATTTAATTGGCCGTGACACTTTTTTATAGTTCAAGTAATATTTATTACTATAGTGTGTTGATTAGTTCGCTTGGATCTGGCGAATCAATGCCTGACTGCAATATTTTATACTACTGAAAGTTATCCTTGAGTGTCTCAGATAAACAATTGATGTTAATTTACTGAAAAATTGTAAATCCGTGCAACTTATTTTGAAAATAATTTACAGGCGGCCGTGCTCAAATATGAGAACAACGTGATGAATATCAGACAATTCAATTGTTCCCCACATCCCTACTGGCTGCCGAATTTCATGGACGTTTTTACGTGGTCTCTACCTTTTGTTGGAGAAAAAGGTAACTTCTTCGTTCAAACAGAAACTATGGAAACAAGCTTATTTCAATTCACGTAGAACAAAAGCAAACAATTTGAAATCAACTGTAAAAGTGATCATTAAGTTAATGGATTGTTGCATAATTATACTTATTATTTACCTTAGGAAATCATAGAATTGCTTATTCATCTTAGAATGAACGCTAGACTAATTTGTACTTAAATTTTTCCAGTCACGGAAATGTTAGTGAACCTACTCAATATTTGCTCGGACGACGAACTGATGAGCGACGGCGATGACGCGCTCGAAGAAGGTAATGTCCGTTATCAGTCAGCATCAAACTCTTTGATCGAACAGCTCATTAATTATCGAGATAATTTTCAACAATGCCCGCCAATCAATTGCATCCATTTTTCTGCCCTTCTTAAAACCACCCTCTTCGTTTGAGCCGAAATAATAAATTAAAAAATTAACCGTTTGCGAATGGAAATTTTGTTATTTCGTTGTAATCGATCAACATCGGGCACTTTAATTCAACAGCTTAAATCTCACGCTAGAAAGAGATAAAGAAACATATTGATTATCTTCCTCACTTATCAAAAAATTTCCCTAGCAAACAGTTAATGTATTCTGATTGACAAACAAGAAAATATTATTTCTTGGTTTATGGGCAAATATTTTTGAGGCACGTTAAAACAACCGCGTAAATATGTCACAGTAAGTTGTGAGTTTTTACGTGTGTGCCAAAAACAAATGTCAAACATTTTAAATGTTTATTGCACAATAATTTTTCAACACTGAAATCCACGATGAAAATCGAAGATTTTACGTATTTGATTTGATAACGCGAATTTTAAATACCAAGAAGATTTATCACGTTGACTTCAGTGTCGAAAAAGTAATGAAAAGTTGAATTATAAATAATTTTTACGGTAAATTGCTTCGTCATATTACAATTCTCTGTTTCTTTGTTTTTTCTCGAAAACTTCTCGCCGCATGGACAGATGGTAAGAAGCGTCACTCGAATATTTTGATCGCCACATTATTCAATGCTTCGATTATCATTAATTTTAGCTATACATAGTTTTGTCAGTGTGTCCAGTTTATCTTTCCATCCGATCCATTATATATATATTCATATATAAAACGATATATATGATATAAATATTTGATACTTCATCTACCTTTTTGTATGTTTTTTAACCACACTATTTCACACATTCCCTCTTTACCTAAAAAAGGTTTCATGTCACATCGTCCATTGGCCGGCCATATTTCTTATCAGTACTCACTTGATCAACTTTTTTTCGATGACAAGAAACTTTTTTCAGTCCACATAGCAAACCTCTCCTGCATCATCTTTTGACCACGTAGAATGACTATTTTTTTACTTTCTCTTTTTCTCTTCTTAGTCGACTTTTTTCGCAACCCATCAGAATTTTCTGAAGATGGTCAGTTTGGAATTCAAACACCCTTTCATATGTCATGTACGATCTGGTTTTTTTCGTCCTCTTGTTTTCTTTGCCCTGTATTTCTTAATCCACCTTTTTTCGACTCTGCTATGCTCAACTTCGGGAGAAACAACAACTCGCCACGCCATCCTACACCCCACCTTGCGTCACATCTTGGTTTCTGATTTCGTCTTATTCTTATTCGTTTTCTTTTGTCTTCTTCTTTCTTACGTTTCATTTTCCAACTTCTTAGCAATAACGCGAAAATAGGCTGGACTTTGCTCCAACGTTCGATATAAAAATGCAAAAGCACCTTAAGACCAAGCCAGAGTCGAGTCATTTATCAGCAAGCAATTTTTCGATAATCGAGCTTTTCACTCAGTTAAACTCTAGTAGTCCATAATGTTGTGATTGTGTCATTACTTAATTGATCAGTCAATTGGCAGCGTTTAAGTTTAGAGAACATGTGTTTGTGTTTTGTACTCTAAAATAGATCCGCGCCATATATGTAGTTCCTTTAGAGTCTCATTTAATTAATTCATTTATTTTTCAAGTGTTTGCTATGCGAAGGTGAGTCTTTCACAATAATCAATCTTTATAAACCTACGGGACATTTCGATTGATGTTTTCGTCAGTTCGGTTGCCAAATTTGTATTCATCGAAAAACTTCAAATTCAACGCCAAATTCAATTTGCTACTTTGTAATGTAACTTATTTCATTTATCTATTCTTAATACATTCCGACGAAACGAAACTTTATTTTGTTTTCTCACGCCGCGCTATTGCAACTTACGAAATTGCAATTCACTCATGCAAGTTCGCCTTAAATTTAAGCGTTTTTTTGTGATGAAAAAGATTCGACTTTCGGTTAAGACCTCACATTTCATTCCGTTAATTACGTGTTTTTTATTCTCGGTTTAATCCAATGCAAAATTATTTTCGATGATCGTTACGATAAACAATCGAATCATCAAGGATACGAATCTCGCGATTTATGGCGTACACTTTTTTCACCTCGCTCGTGTCGCGTTTTTATCTTCGAAAAACAGACAAAGGAACGGGAGTATAAAAATGCCTGCCTTGCATGCATCGAATTATTTTATGCAAAGCACCAAATCAGCCAGACGCGTTAATTTATATCATCGATAACCCAGTTTCTTGTCAGCCAATTTGTTTAGAAGCATAAAAAACATTACAAAAGGGTCTCCACTTAAAACAAATATAATACCGGAAGTATATATCGCGCTTAGGTTAATATTACTGTGCCGAGTAAATCTTGTTTGCTTATTATCATTTAGATAAATTAACTGTAGTGTTCAAATATTTCATTCCCCTTTTCGCAAAATCCGGTGTAAAATGACTTTAAAATGAAACTAAATTACTCCTTCCAATTGAACAAAAATGGAATATTCATTGCAAAAAGAACGGCGCGCATCATAGTGTCGGCAATTCGATTGGACGGTTAATCGGCTGATTTATACGAAAATCGCAAATAAAGCAGCTTCTTTTCTGCTATTTGCTGAAATTGAGTTCCCTGCGATGACATTCGCGACATTCGCCACGGAATATTAAAAATAACGAGCCGGATTGAAGCTCGCTATGAAAACGCTCAGCGATATCGTTTCTGTGCGTATCATCATCATAATCTCCTTTCGCCCAGAAGTATCCATCGATGAATACAAATTTCAAAGCGTCGCATATTCCTGACATAACTAAATGAAAATTTTCATATAATAGTCACCGAACATACTATGACTTTAAAAAAGATAAAACAACAATGAAGATGACTTCTTGAAAGTCGAATTAAACAAAGTACAGCGAATTTAACTTCGGGAGCAAATCCAAGCGAGCGTACGATAGCCCGTCTAGCCAGAGAGGTTGTTTTATGATTTCGTATGAATTGTTATCAAACAACTTTTCATTTTCGTGAAGAAAACAAGAACGAAAGAAAGAAACAATTGAATGAACCCTGAAACTACAGTGACTGTCTTATCGTACTCCTTCTCTATTATATTTGTATCAATCACACTGGCCTTGGACTCCTCCTATCTCGGCACGACACTATGCTACTACCTCTACTTCTACTTCTACTACTACTACCATTCAATACTCCGTTGTTCGGCAAACGCAACTACCTAAAGTCGCAGCCAAAGTCGTTGTCAAAAAAAAGAATGGTAAGTCCGCCTGAAGACTTACTTGACGCAACAACAGAAAGAAATATCGATCAACAGTACCATACTGATAACAGCAAGAGAAGCCACGGATTAAGAGGGTGCCGTCCATCTGATCAATTTTCCGATTCAAATTTTAGTTTTTCCAAATAATGTTACCGTCATACGGTAACGAGAGAAACAAAAATTAGTCAGCTGAACGCCCCTCAGCCCGTTGATCTTCCATACACACAGAACAGAAGAACTCAAGACACGACCCGACCATTTAAGTGTCCAGTCGACTATCCAATAACCTGGTTTTCGTTTTACAATGCTACTAATACTAATTTTTGACTGTGATGTACCTTGAAGTACAGTTTTTACAATATTTAGTTGTACACCGCTGGCGCGAAATACACACACAGACTGCGATGTTCGCGTAACTCGACCCATCCAAGTATTTCAATTTTTCCTTTCCCTTTAGTACGAACGTATCTGACAGAAAAAGACAGAATGTAAGGTACATGAATGTTAAATGGACACTTTCATCCGGGGTTCCGTTGGAGAAAGCTTTTCGGCTGTGACTCGAATCGGATGTAAATTGCAAGCCAAATTACAAGCCGATCCCGCGACGTATAATTTGGCCAACAATTTGAATCTCCGAACTGGAGTTAATTCGTTAGAAAGAAATAGTATCAGAATGCATTAGACAAAGATCGATGATGTTCATTTTCTGCCGGACGAAGTCAGTCGTTTAGCTCTCCACAACCTGACGACCTTCTCACCCTGACCGACATATCCAAACCTCTGTCCGGAGTTTGTTCGTTTGTGTTTGATTTTTGTGCTTTACGACGTGTGAGAAAGCTGGCCTAACATACGAAGCGACCATGATTCATGACGCAAACGATGAGGCCGACGACACCAGGTAGCTCGTTCCATTTTTACGACTGGACCGCAAATCTCTCGGTACATTAGCGCGGCGACGGTTTATGGCTGCGCAGATTTTAATACCCGACTGCCAAGCCATGGTAATCAGATCGATAGACTGAACAATTTAACCACGCCACTCGACGGAGAAGCAAAGATAATTAATGCTTGTGTTTCTCAACTTTCTTTTTTTACTTTCAGTTTTTTCTGTTTACTGGCTTTTCGACAATTGTCTCTTGTTTTATTTGTCCGACAACGAGCCCGAGCTCGATTCCATTCAAAATTAGAGAAAAAAATCAAGAATTACTTTTCGCCAAAACTGTAAAGTGGACTGGCAACTCCGAACTGAATTGTAGATTTCCCAAAGATACATATTTGCAAGTTGAATAACCAGCGTCTCTGGTTTCAAGATTGTTGGCTTGGATTGTAAAGTTTGGATGAATCTGTTGAAAGCCAAAATTCAAAGCTCGAGATGTCAATTTTGGCGGTGAAGATGAAAATCCAACTTGAGGTTTCTTTATCTTGACCAAATCTGACCAGCGTTGAAAGATACAAAATCTTGATGGTCAATGGAAAGACAATTTCGAAAAATCCAGTATTTTTAGCCTTCCTCGTGAAACCCTCAAAACAATTCCTTGATGCAAACCTGAGCTGCTTCTCTTTTGAATTAAGTGCTAACAATGAGTTTATACAGTTGCATTTGTTGAGTTTGCCAACTTATTCCTTCCCATTTCGTGTTCTTTTTCTGACTCCCCCTCCTTGTTGTCAACCCGACAGTTTGTGTCGCGACTAAGATTATCGATGAATCTCTGAAGTTAAATATTTTTCTCTGTGATTGAATGATTATGAGGTGAACAGAATTTAACAAACAAAAATTTAAAATAAAACTTTAAACACAAAACTTCAAATAAAAAGATTTAGCGATAATCTCATTTAGGTGACACTGCTGCTCACTGATTGTGCGTAGTTTTTGTCTTGATATTTAGTTCAGCATAATTCCGCTGTGTGCATGTCAACATCCTTTGGAAAAATCGTACAAACATTTTATTATAACATTGATGTCTATAATGTGCGCAGTGAGGTCATCGAGAGCCGAGATGCCCAGAATTTTCACATTGTTCTATATTACGCTAAAATGACTACTCGTAGACATCGCTGTGGCATTTTGATCGATACACCTTTTCACCGTAAAAAGTTTTTACAGGAAGCTTCAGTGTAGAAGTTAGGCACATTGTGCCAGTACTTGTCACGAATTGGCCGATAAATTAAAATGCAAATCAATTCAATTTCAACCAATCGAGTATCTATTATAGAATAATATGAACTTATATTTTTTATAAAAAGAAACATATTAATTGAAGCGTGAAAAATTGTCTTTTCATGTTGTATCACGCTTGGATAAATTCAACAATAAATATTTCCAAAATTTTGTATATTGTTCAATAAATTGTTGTGAATCATAAAGTTTTATATAATTTAAATATCGGTCCAAATCGGGACACTGTGACGCAGTTATAATAATTATCGCGTGGTCTGCGACTGTAACCTGAGCAATCGATACAGACTGCGAAATTTCATTTCGAAAATGATGTACAAATTTGAACCACGGGAAATAAAAACAATTGTTTTTCGATTAAAATATTAAACATTTTCTGAGTTGTTAAAAAATATAAATTTAATAAATAGTATCGTATTTTTGGGGAAGAACTTTTAGTCGCAAATCACGCTTCATATGAATTCATTAATAATTTTCAATTTTTGTGCTTTCAGTATCACAATCTCGTGATGCCGCGAGATCATTTCAAATTCGACTTGTCGTATATTTTCGCACCCATTTTTATTATCACCTATCACTATATCATTAGAAACAAAATTTTTCCGTTGCATCGAGTCAAGCTAATAAATTTAAATTTGATTTCAAATTGATTTTATAATTTAAGAAATTGTCGAAAGTATTAAATAACCTTCATAAATTTTTTTTATTAATTTCAACTAAAATTGTATTAATCATTATTTTCAATTGTCAAAATTTTCTAAAATTGCGAATTAAAAGTTGTTTTTTAAAACTGTAATATGCCTTGAACGATGCAACAACGACATCAAATTTTTGCGAGACCATAATTTTTCATAATCGCACCATAGCTTGAGAATGTGACTTACGCTGAAACATGTTTTCTATTGTCTGTTTTATGTGTTGTTTTCTTTCAACTACATTTCTTCTCCGCAACTACTACTTCTGCTACTCTTACCACAACCATGAACCACCATCACCAACAACCACTCAACAATCATCCGATAAAAAATGAAAAATGAAAATAATAACCACTACAACAACAACAAAATATCGTTGAAAAAACCTAACGGCTGCCTTGACGCTGCTCTGATATTGTTGATACTTCTGTCCCTTAACTCACGTTCTGCGTACGCAATCATCGGGTACCGACCATCCGCCATGGTCCAATGGTAACCCAACTGTCCGACCGGTCCAAAATCGACCCCACCTCTCGTCGCGTACGGTGAGTGCAATTTCTACTGGTAATGCGAGTAAGTCGACCAGTCTTAGAGGTGTAAAAAAGACGATCTCAGTGACCTTATTTTGTTAAAAAAAATATATACATATATAACAAAGAACAAACAAGACCTATGTGTAACATAATCTTTTTATAGCCGTAATCGTACGTTCGGACAACAATCTTAAGGAGGTTCCTTCCGAAAACATCTATTCCCAATGTTTCAAAGTACACCAACTGTGATAAAAAAAAACATAACTATTCAAAATTATACCGGTTATTTTGAGCACGTAAGAAATATATTAATTTAAGACATCTATTAGAAGTTTGATGAAAATTTTATTCAGGTTATGAGAAAAAATTCGAATTTGCTCGTTACAGTACATTATGAAAGCTGAAGATACCTCCTTAAGCCGTGTCAAATTGGTGTACATGCACACGTTTACACATACATAATGTCCAGATGGACTATGGGTACGAAATATTATTGGAAACTGGTATGCGATCGGCAAACACGGCATGGCGATGTAAAATAGAGCTGCGGATCTATGTTTTAGTGAAGCTATGACTGCAGATTGTGTCCTGTATATGTTCCGAAAGTAGAGACCTGTTCTTGTTTCGTGTGTAGTTTGCTAAAACATCTCATCAGAGCAAGTCATCATCGGCATCATTACAACCGAGAACCATGGCCTATCGATCCAACAAACACGGCCAATCAGAGCAGAAAAAGTTGACATTTACATTCACTGAATATTCTCAATTGTTGGTCATTAATCATACGATTATCAAAGAGAGACAAAATTTTATTCGAAGTTTTTATAATTTACAGTTCGTAATTTAAAGCTAATTAGTTGTTGGAACTTTTTTATGTTAGTAAATAAAATTAAGTAACAAATATGATACAACCTATAATTTATAATGAAAATTAAATTTTAAGTGGATTTAGTAGAATAAAAAAGTGAGACCACAAGCGTTTTGTCATTTCTAATATGTTTTATTAATGTTAATATAAATTATCAATTTGTTTCAAAATTTCAATAAGTATTTTTATACTCCAAATTTTACTAAATTGTTTACTAAAATGTTTTCAACATTCATATACTGTAATATGAATATACTAAAAATATATTTGTGCAAAAATTATATTGTACATTGGTTATACTTTTTCTGCTATGATTTTCATAATTCAAAATTCACAATGACGATACAGGTTTTTAATTATTTAAGAAATACATTATTGATATATAATTAAAATTATCGACTAATTTAATTATATTCAAATAAATTTCGTATATAAATTTGTGAATAAATTCTGAATTCTTCAAAATTGAAAATTCTTTCAGAATTGAATTTCAAATCCAAATGTCTAATGATTGATATGTTTTAAAGTATATTTTATGTTCATTTGAATGTTTATATAAATTTAAATACATGAAATTCAAAGGTAAATAATTATTATTCAAAACAAAAAAACGAAACTCCGTGGTTTTACATCGTTTATTTTAATATAGTCTCTTCTGTAGTCTATTTTTCTTTTAAAAAGCTTAATATGATATTCAAACATGTCATTAGAAAAACCAACAAATTATCTGATAACCCACATGAAAGTTGACATCGGACGAAATTTGTACCGCGTAATCAATTTTTATCTCGCGTTGAACATTTAAATGAAATACGGCTTTTACACTTGTTTTATTAAAAGAAGCAAAACTTCGCGTATCGCTTTTATCGCTTCTATAAAAGTGGATGAAATTTCGATAAGCCTGTGCTTAAAGGTACGTTCCGTTATAAATGTGTTTAAAACAAGCTTTATCTTAATTTGTAATCTCAACCTCACGACGTTCAGAGCAAAGATCGGGATCTTAAATATTAGATTTCGTATAATTCTTTGTGAATCCTTGTTTTTTGTTGCGATATGTTTAAAAATCAATACAAAAAGAAACACTTTCAAAACTCGAATATAAAATTCAATTGAAATATTAAATAAATTGACACTCAATCAGTTTAATTAGCTACACAATGGGATCCAAACCGAGAACGAGTATTCAAACAAATAATACATAATTCATGATCATGATCAATCGTCAAAATTTAGCTTAATCGTTTTGTCCGTTTTCTTGTACCTATGTTTTGTGTTTAGTTGTATGACTAAATGTAAAAATAGAAAACTTCCATCTTTTTTGATCTTTGTCTTGGAAAAAATTAAAAAAGTTTGTCCTCAAATAAGGTCACTTGGGTTTGTCTTATATCGGAAAAAAAACACGACTCGTTTTTCCAAAGTATAAATTTTGCTTTGAAATTTTTGGCTTTTTAAAAAAAAAGCCAATTTAATTCTCCCCTCTAGAAATTGAACGAGTTGTCGATTTTTTTCTGCTCGACTCTCACAAAGGAATGATATTTGTCCCAAAATGAAATTTGAAAAAAATCATGGAAATGAATCACAATCGAAAGTAACAGAAATATTTTGCACAAAAGTTTCCTTCGTGTGATCGTCAAAATGCGATAATCTAAAAAAACATAAAAAAGAAGAAAATAATATGAAATCGATGGCTGCAAGAACGTTATGTAGACGTGAATTTCTGTACGATTTGTGGCAGGACGAGAATCGAGTCATTCATGGAGAGAGACCGAGAGAAAAAGAGTGAGAGAGAGAGAGTGAGAGGGAAAGAAAGAGAAAGAACGATATGTATTCGCGATACGAGCATTTTGATTTGCGATTTCACGCACGTAAAAAACGCTAATCTTTGAATTAGATTTCTCTCCTCCACTGAAATGGCCCCAATTTCGTCAACCCACTTTCGGTCAATAGTTATATAGTTCGAAATCAAAAGCTAGCGATGAATCAAAAATGAAATAAACGCGAGCCCAAATAACGAATGCAATTAACGAACGCCGGATTATTCAACTGATGAAAAATTATTCGCTACTTTAAACTTATAATAATATTTTCATTTTTAAAAGAATTAAGTCAGTTTCATTCTTTTCCAAAAAATAAAAAAAAAGATTTTTACTCAGGAAAAAATTGTTGTTTTAACGATAGAAAAGGTTTGTTCAATAAACTTGAAAAATAGTTATATAACTTATAAAAAAACACTAGATGAGAATGCGAGCGCTAACATACGTCAACTCTTGTCTAGAAAGTCAATTTTGTGAAAATCAATTATATGAGGAAAAGGTTTATTTAGG
>JABFQD010000323.1:0-28803 GCA_022817045.1 Psix sp. ZL-2020
AGTAATATTAGTGTACTTATCTACGAATACAAAAATATGTGATAAACGACAAAAAAGTTGAAAAACACAATTTTTGACACATCATATTTTACTTTATTATTGCTAAATATTTGTTTATAAATGTATTATTATTTATTTTAAAAATTATTATTTATTTATTTTGAATTTTTTAAATTTATTTTTAGTTTATAATTAAATGAAAATACGAGATTTTATGTGGTAACTAGCAATAGGTATATTTGTTTGAAATGACTTTCTGAAAGCTGAATAATATGATTGAGAGAATTTAGCACCTACAAATCGATAACGGGAGTAGCAAAACAATACAGTAACGTGATAGTGAAAATGAGAATGCCAATTTCTGTAGCATTTATTCAGAGAAACAGGAAATTGAGTTTTGTACCGCGAACAAATTCGTCGAAAATCTGTAGCAGTGACCACGTAGAGCAAGATCTTGTTACCAGAAAAGTGTTGGATGAGGGTTGCCAGTGGTGCTAGGGGGTTCGCCCGGCGGACAGGTCCAAGCCGAGAAATTCTCTCGATTTGGTTTTTCATGGCTGGTACATCATCCCACCCCTATTGGCCCCGGCTACCATTTTCTCTGGCCCCTCAATTCTGTGCAATAGCAGACACCGCGTTGCGGCAGGGCTCCCTCCGTCGCGTAATGTAAGGGTTGCGCGCGTTAGGGGTGAGAGAGTTTAAAACCCCTCAGGGCTTGAGGTCCGGACCGGTTAGATTTATCGAATGTTTTGGTTGGCGGCCATTGTTAGCCTTTCTCTTCTCTCTTTCTCGCACTCTTGCTTCATTTAGTTGAGTTCTCTCTGGCTCGGTTTCGCATCGCTGGTGAGCGCGGAGCAGCAAACTTACGAAAGGTCCTGAGAAATTGATTATCGACTACATTTCAATCTGCCGGGTTGGTTTCTCAAACGAAATGAAAACACTGGATTGAAGGCTTCATTCTAAATTTAACAAGATACTTCAATCGAGTCTCATAGTTTCTGTTAAACAACATTAATCCAACTGGCACGGGCCGTGAAAAAAGATAACACTGCTCTGTTATTAGTTCTGAATGAAATTTAGCGCATTATCGCAAGCCTCGAAAAGACACCGACCATTGTTATCGGCGATAGGCTGGCCTCTTGTGTTGGAGATGAGTGGAGTGATTTCTTATTCAGCAGGTAACTGTCGTCGTTTCAATCTCAACTATCCCTTACCTCGACGCACTAATGAATGCCAAGGTCCCCGACAACATAATGAGATCTGATGTAACCCATCAACGAAGTATATCAACGAAAATAAATAATCATCTGACGGTTGGACCGAGTAAATAATTTGGTTATTAAATGAGGCCGTTTCGCGTAAACCAAAAAGCCGCCGTGAATTCGAGAAACGGCCGATCGAGACGGCGCAAAAAGAAGACACCACGATTCGAGGAATTTATGAAAAATAATTGAGACGGGGAGGCGGGAGGGCGGCCTTCTTTCGAAGCCACACACAACTCAAGACCACCTCATGTTCTTCGATTAGCAGGAGACCGACCCAACCGTGACCTTTTCCTTCCATCTACGTCTTCGTCCTTCTCCGTTGCTCTCTCATCTCCGCTTATCCGCGCGCTGCTAACCTATGGATAGTAACACACTCTCTCCCCGTGCTCTATCTTGCGGCACTGATTGGACGATCCATCACCAGAGCCTCGTTTCTTTTCTCTCGTTCGCCTCTCGCTCCGCTCGGACTCGTCCATCGCCTTCTATCTTCCTTTTCACCGAGACCGGACACACACAGGTCGTTCTCATCTCACGCATGTGTCCGTGCATAAATCGTGCCACGCGCATTATCTCGGCATAAGCTTTGTTGCATGCTCAATCCTATTGCAAATTAGTACCGATCCTGCCATGGGTTACAGTCCTTCAACTTTACACACTGTACAGCGTACCATCATAACCATCCTTATGATGCTGCTTTAGTAATTTTGCTCGCTAAGAAAAGTTCAAGACATCGTTATTAACTTCTAAACATAGAACACGCTGCCTTCAACGCTCAATTGGTACGAGATTATGATGGCAAATTTCACTTTAGCAAATATTCCGAAACAGCACTTTAAGAAAATGTCCGAGCTTTAAATAATCGTTAGACTATACTGGACAAAGTTGTTGAAATCATTGCAACCAGAACAGCTAGAAATTCATTAGCGATTAAACAATAGGTCCATTAACATCACTAACTTGTCCAAGCAAAGTCTTAATCATAAAATATATTCATACGTCTAAGTCATGAACAAACAAATAGCGAAAGTAGAATTCATCAAATGGCTTTGAGATGATAATAAGTCAATGTAAATTAGCACAGTCAAAGCCGACGCGGCATTTGAAGTAAACTCGGCAAAAGTCAGCGAGAAAAGTGCCTTGTCATAGGGGGCTCGATAAAGGCGCTTCGCCGCAAAATAAAACAGCGCGGTGCAAGCGGCACACGGTCCAGGCGTATTCATTAGTTTCTTATTCAAAGGCTGGTGAACAGTTCCGGAGTTGCGCGAGGTACAAAGCACAAAGCTTCGTCGCAGAACAATGAAAGCCGCAGATTTCATGAAGCCCGTGAGCCCGAAGCGCGAGATAGACACAATGCTTTAGCATAACGCAGAGCGCAGCGTAGCGTGTGCCAGCTACCTCCGTATCATCGTCTCGCCTGGTTCTCTCCTCACTCTATTAGAAACATTCATACATGCTGAATATATTAATCCAGCCAACACATATGCGCGCCTCTGTTCGCATGCTAAAGCCGGAGAAAAAAATGCCGTCATATTTATTCTCCTGGAAATATGCTATCATTTATTCTAGTATCGGAGTTAAAAGGTTGAGCTGGTGGATGTAAATTAATCCGAACTGAGTCGTCGAGTTGTACGATCCTTGAAATAGGTTTCGAATTCTCAGGCGGAATGTTGATGACAGTAAATTCGGCGAAAATCGCGTATTTCTCGTCGCTCGTTGCAAAATATTTCCCGAGCGGGTGGTGAAGCTATATCGCGAAGGCCGCTTATGGCGCGCTGAGAGAATGGCTTAAGGCTGCCATCGTATATTATATCATGCATCGTGTGCTCATGCAAATGCAAACACTCTCGCACACCAGCCTGTGCGAATATCCGCGTACCTGGGGTTAGGCAAGAGACGGCGGTATCGGACGATATTTTTCGTGATATGAAATTCACGCTACTACAGTTCGTCATACGAGGATAGGCGAAAAGAAGAGCAGCTGCGCCTAACGGGCTACAAGAGATGTTTCCTTTTTTTCTTCTTTTTTTTGCAATTACGTGACAACGATTTTTCATAAGTCTGGAAAAAATGCGACTGGCGCTTAAGAAAAATGGCGTTCCAACACCAAAACCGAGTCAATAAAGAGGATATCCTGATCCTGGGTCAGTGATTGGTTTGAATGTTCGTGAAAGCCGGTTCGCATGTTTTTTTTCTTTTCCGCTGAATGGAGACGCACGTGCGTGGACCATGCTTATCAGCGTGGGGTGACTCTACGTAAAAACTAACACAAAGTGCGATCAGTCGCTCGAATAAGGTGGAAGCACACACGCGTCTGCACATAGGCACTGCCATACGCGGGCTACTCTCTTCATTTCCAGGCTGTCACGAGCAGAAGAAGATTCGGCCTGCGTTTGACAGCTGCATGGTCTGGGTTGGGAGTCAGGACAAGAGAGAGACGCACTGGGCCACAAGAGCGACGCCCGTAGCACACATTTCTGTTTGGATACGTTCGTGAGAGCGCAGGGGATACTTGCCCGGGGGAAAGGGTACCGCGCGACCCCTGGCGCAAATTTGCAGAAACACCCCCACCTCTGGAATCTTTTATTCCGTTCGTGGGTCACTTCGCCCTTCATATTTCACCCCCGCATTTTCTCAACACTCCATTGCTGGTAAACACAATTGAAGACTAGACCCTTTTATGTCCTGTTCAACGTTTTTGTTATTCTCGCCATTATTAATAACCACTTTTCCGTTTTGTGTCGGTCCGAATCATTGCTGTCGAATTATTTGCATTCATCCCAAACATCCCGGCTTGTCGTTGAATTAGCTATTTTTAGTTGCTGAGTAAAACTGTAATTACGACGGTGCTGGCGCACAATAAGAGTATTTTTCGATGACGACAACAATGAAGACAAGTGCGCGGAAAGATGGAGGGAGTTTAAGAGGAAGATGAGGATGACGAAGATGCGGAAAGTCGGCGAGGAAGGAAAGAACGTCGGCACCGACGTCAACAGCGTCTGACGAGCAGAAAATAAGCAGTGAGAATAAAAGAAACGCTAATGAAAAAGCAAGAGTATATTCGACCGCACGGCGGCTTTGACTTTCGCATTGCTCAAATGGCTCTTGTGAACTCTTCAAGAGTCTTTGACCTTTTCAGCGACCGAATAGAACTTTAGGTTCTATTGCCTTCAATCAACGTTGAATAATGAAACGTCTAAACAACGTCGACGCATTGTTCTTGCCGCGCGTCGGAAGCGCGGCATTCAATGGCCCATGCACTTCCGTGGAATTATCAGCTTTTTATCACGAACAATCGCGTTTCGCTTGTCACCGATTAAGCCGCGATCCATTCATTTTTGTCGCGAAAATATTTATTGCGCTGGTCCCAATTTACCTTGTTATTGGCGTTTTACATTTCGTTATGCCATCAAACGCCGCGATACTACATCAACGTTTCTTCATTCACATCTGGCCGCCTTTCTTTCATGTTCTCTAACTTTTTTTGCTTCCATAGTTGCCGTTCTTTTTCTTTGCTCGTCAAAGACGATGTTACAGATTGCCACAACCTACAAGACTTTCAGCAGGAGTCACATATTCTCAACCAGACTCTATCTAGAATCATCCTCGTTTTTCATCACTAGGCCCACGCATTTCAACAATCTACCTACAGCTAGCAAAGCTCTCTCCACCTACAAAATAAATTGACACTGTTTCCTTTTTTTTTCATTTAACATCCAAATTTCAAATTTCATAATTGTTCTGTTTTTCGTTTTTTTTCACTTGGTATCTTTTTCTGAATGAATCAATGGGCACTATTGATTATAACCTATATTTAGCCAAAGGCGAGTGATAGATAGATACTGTTTATTCTGCGTGTCAGTTATCGTTATGGGCATCAGAATTTCAAGATAAGATGTCAAAAGAGAAGGTGGTGTCCTAATAGGTCAATGAGAAACTAATTGTTGGTGCTAATCACGAAGGAGACTGAGTTTCTCTCTCCAGAAGGAAACCAAGAGGATGGTTGAGAAGCCCAAGTGCTCAACATGCGTAGAGGGTAGATCAAGGGTGCTCGTCTCGAGGGTCAACGACAGATTGCTAGGAGTGCAGAAACAATACTAGATCCCTAGGATGCAACACTCACACGGTTCTCGCTGCAGGGTACTTAACTCCCCTTTGAAGATCTGACGTTTGCACAGATCCAAGCGTCTCTGTTGGCCGACAAATCTTGACACGAAAACATCTCAACTAAGTTGACAAATTTGCCACCATTCCGGACGAATAAATTCGCCGCTGGTAATGCGATCACCGTCCGAGTAATGGACGAAATCGTATCAATGCATCATGAGAAGTGCGTTTTTCGGTCTCCAGAAATAGACGGTTTGACAAAAAATGTTGTCTAGTGGATCTGCGGAACTGAAGAAACGGAACGAGGGAAGACGCGCAGACAAAACACTGGCAGCTGCGACGACAGTGTCGTCGCGGATCTTAGTATATTGCGCCTCGACATCGTCAAGCTCGTCTTCATACTTTTTTTTAATTTACTCTCATTCCCTTCTAACTCACTGAGGACCCCAATATATGTGTTCGCACATCCTTTTTGTTTAGAGTCCCCTCACGTTATTCCTGAACGTTATTCCTATTTCGCTCATGTCCTCGCGAGGGTGACACGTCAAACGTATCATATGATGTCTGTTTCTTACTTAAAAATACACGAATTCCCGGTTCACTTCCAAAAATGGTTGACATGCATATGAGCAGCATTTTTTAACATTCCTTCACTCTTCCTCTACGGTAAAAGAATATCATTTTTCAGATTCATACATTTTTCGTCGCTGAAGAAACTCTCTCGTAAATTGCCAGGAATGCACGCCGTAACGCTACACACGCTACATAAAACGATTCACCCTGAATCAAAAAGTATCTTTACATCGGATCGCGTTGGAAATAACAAACCTTATCGCACCACGCACGTACAGAACGAGATACTCATGCAGGAGATTGAAGAGGCGAACAGTGTTCTCGCACAAATGCTGAGATCAAGCGGAATTCGATATTATCTGAACCTAATAATTCATCCGGCTAAATGATCAGAATGAAGTCATTCGTTATCTTGTGGTCATCGCTATAAGAGGTCGTCATAATTAGCGTCAAACTTGGAACTAAATTGTACCTTAAACATTTGACGTAACTCGAACTTATAAGCAACTGTTAATAAGTGTGTTAGTGAGCTTCAGAGTGTGAGGTTCTATAACTACGATTATGACATCTGAAGCTACATGAGTAATAGGCTGGATCGATGCGGACAATGTCAAAAGGGTGGCAATTGTGATGTGGCGCGTGGACTAGATGATGCCTCCGTAAATCATGGGTGTTTAGATTACGCCATATTAGTGTCAGCTTTACGATGCACTTAGTACCAGATACGTTGAACCCGGCTCTAAGGGTCTCGACGAAAAATCTGACCATTAAGCCATACGTGATTAGGGTTACTACTATACGAATTACAACACTGCTAAAGCAAATTAATTACTTTTCTCAAAATTACATCGCCTACTTCGTAATCATTGAATAAAAATCCAATTTCACACATTTCATGCATCGATTCCCGGGAACACAGAGACTGCCACATATCGAATACAGAAAGAGAAATCGACATGACGCGTGCGATGATGTTAAGATGGCTTCGTTGAGCTAGTAGGAAGCAATATAATATGCATGTGCAGGGGAACATGCGTGACACGATAGCGTCATCGGGTATGTAAATGTGATGGAGCTCTCGCGGCAATAAATTTTGCAAATTTCTTTTTTCCTTTTTCGTTGCGATCAGACAACACACAAGCCGAGTTTTGTTGCTGCGGAACAAGCACAGTCATCGTTGCGTAAGAAACTGCGCGAAAAAAGTCGCGCGTACGCGACACTGTCCGCGGCGTATTCGGCGCTTTATCCCCAACCAATAGTCCGACAAAACAACAAATGCCGTCGCGATCGCCCGCTAAATGATCATTTGCAACAAAAAGAGAAAATATTTCGAATGTTTCCCAGTGAAATCCTTCTCATTGGGCGAGTTCGGCTTTTTTCTCGGCAAGCGATCTCGTTGAATCGGCGTCAAGCCAGCACGGAGTGATCGCAGACAGATAGAAGCGCAATCGCGATTCGCCGACAAACGGGCGCTGCAGAGGAGTCAAGCGCTCGCCTAATCGGTGCCGGCCCCGATTATTATCTCCGTTTAAGCAGATGTGGAACGCCGCACACCTAATATGGCAGTCTAGTTGAGTCTCATTCGCTATGAGCCTCAATGAGAAGACTTTCCGCGCCTCGCAGTGCCAAACAATGAATACACAAATCCGATTGCTCACGCAGAATTAACCTAAGCCGATTTGTTATTCTAATAGACTGATACGTCCGACGGAACGGAATGTATCATATTTTTGTCCCTGATTTGGTTTTTGAATATGCCTGGAGAAAAGTCGATGATGAGAAGATGAGGCGGCAAAAGCGAAGGGTCCGGGGGCTCGAGACGCGGCTGATTGGCAGAGGCAGCATTCCATCAAACCAGACTTCATCTTATATGTATGTTATCCATGCCTAAACGTGATCTGGACCAACACGTCTCCTTCTTTTGTTTTTCTGTCTTGTTGTTTGTCTCTTTGAATTTGTCGGTTGCTTTGCTGCGAGGAAAATGTGCGGTATTTCGAGCAACGATGTTCGCAAGAAAAAAAAGCATGCACTCGCAAAACCAATGCAAAATAAAATTAACATTCAGTTTCCTAACGAATTCCACTGATGTGTCGACATGAATTCGATAATGTATGGGGTAACGAAGAATTTATACTTTTAAAACATAAAATTTTATTATTTCATCAAAACTGAATGTAATCTTTTTTAGTTAAAAAATAAAAATCGAGCTTTTAATATACAGAAATATTAATTTGTAATATATTTTTATTATTTTAAGAATTTAAATTTTTTCGTTTCAAAGTTCAAGATTAAGATGAATTGATCAATTTGCAATAAAATTAAAATCAATTATAATTGGTTCGAATTTTTATTCATTGAATTTTTTATTATTCCAGTGGTAAACGAATTCGACCCAGAAGAAATTCTTTGTCAATCATTTACAAGAAAAATTGTTATTGAATTTATCAGCATAAACTCAATTGATCAGAAATAATATTGTATATATTCTACATTATCGACATTTTACCTTGAGTAAATTCTACTAAACATATTATGATTTGAAACAAAACCAATAGAAATAAAATAACTGTGAAAGTAAAAAATTGTAGAAAAATAATCGGAAAACTTTGTACTTTGTAACTTTTGTAACTTGCTTCTCTCAATGAAAGTCACTGATACAACACAAACATATTGTTGTGAGAAAAATAATTATTGAACATAATTTATGATCATTTCTTATCCGATTCTCTTTACTGCTTTCAAAATATATTACAACAGTATTGCTAATTCAATTTGATATATATTACAATGAACAATTTTTTGTTATAATTTTAATATTATATCTTATACTGTATTAGTATAACAAAAATTATTATTTAATTTACTTGTTTTCGACTAAAAGTACTTTAAGTCTAACAGACTAGTATCGAGATCAATTGAAATATAAAGATCTGCATTTCTCTAGAAGTATTGTCTGATCTCGTAATGATGAGAAAGAACACGTGCGCGAGTCAGTTACAAGCTGACTGTGGATTGCTTCATCACGAGTGCATAATTGTTCATCATTGGAGAACAATGATCTTTCTCATCGAACAACATTTTTATGATCATTTATAAGCAAAGATCTTCGTTCATAACAAGTACGTTTAAGTGAAAACCAACCTGTGACGTACTTTTGCCTAAAACCTTACCCCTGAGAGGGCGGCACTTTAAATTCGAACTAGCATTGTACACCGCGAAGAGGCGTGGAAGCTACTTGCACGTCGAATACCATAAATCAGCTTTTTCCTGTAGTAAATATCGTGTAAAATGCATGTAAAAAAACTCAAGCATACAAAGACTGGTCGTTAGAAGAGCCGCCGACATATATTACGTCGTCGCCGAGTTTCCTGCGGGACCCAAAGACACAACATCGAGGCACTCTTGCGTGCGACGTTTTTATCCGGGAAAGCTCGAGTTTTGTACGTAGCCGAATTCGATCTTGGGGAAACATGAGGCACAAGTCGGAAGGTTTCGTTCCGCGAAGCTTAGGATCCGTGAAGAAGCCCCCAACTAACGTGTTTACACGGAATTTTAGCCAAGAGATAGGCACGCGGGGGCTTTTTTTGGCTCGTATGTCAAAGGTGATAGAAATTCGTGGCTCGTGTTTTTCCGAGAAACAACACCGGCGACGCGCTGGGACGCGCATTGTGACACCAAAGGTCTGGCGGCCGGCGTCGCGGGTAAAAAGTCAGAGTCCATGAGAACTGGAGACCCTCAAGAACGCGGCCCCGGCGGCGTCCGCAAAGCGAGACTCACCGAATCTCGGCTATTAATTTCTTGCATCGGCATTTGTCAAATAATATTGCACTTCTATCGATTAGCCCGGCCATAAATCGTCTGCGTGCTTCTTGCCACGGCCGCATAGCGCCTTAATTAAAATTTCTATAAATATGTAGCGGCGGAAAAGTTGATTTTTGTTGGGCCGCTCGGGACCCTTTAATGAGCGCGGAATGCCGTCGAGTTTTTGCGCTCGCGTGCCTCGGCCCAAATAGTCGGATAGGTCTTGGAACGGTTTTCTTCATCGGCGACCGCGATGTGATTGCGAACGAGCGACCTCGTACTTCGTCACTATATCACGCGCGTCACTTAACGCGACGCGGACGCTGATTCTGCCGACAATTAGAGTCACGATAAGGCTAGCCTAATTGTCGGTTTATCTGAAATTTCACTAAATCAAGTGGACGTTTTTCCGCCGGCCGATCGATACCGGGGTCCTTTTTACTCGGCAACCAAATCGCTCGGAAATGTTTGTTGTATCGTTGCAGGTTAAATAACGGCCGGACATCCATCAAGGTACTCGCGCACCAATGATGGACAAAGCGATCTAAAATATTGCGCTCCAAACTGTCCCGGCTGAAATTGACGATACCACAATATTTTAATGCACAGGCTAACGACGTCGCGATAAATTCGCAAACAAATTGCTTAACAGCGGAATTTCATTTCCTGGGCTTTGAAAATTACAATCGTCGTTGGCGCGATGACAAAAGTGCGTTTAATCGTTATCCGGCGATTGCAAAAATGAGTTGCCCTTATTTGCCGGGTAACGGACTCCTCAGCCTCCGGGAATGAGTTATGGCAGCCTGTACGCATATGTATCAAGTTATAAAAGAGCATACTAAGCCGAATGCAGTGTCTCTTACGCTCGACGGAATAGTGTACTGCGCATAGCGAGCTGTCGCCAGTTTTCTGGCTCATTACTGGCCAGCAAAATCCAATGCTATCGTGATGTGCGAGCGCGCGCGAGCGACAAGGACGGGCGAGCAGTTGCGCGGGGGTGGAGAGCGCGGGCCGAACAGCTTTTCTTGTTTCGTCTCTTCGCCCGCTTGATAAATCGGCGACATTAAGGAGTGTGCTCGCGCACTCTCTGACGACCATTAACCCCGAATCGCCGCGAGCAGGGACGAGACGCGTAAAAAAGGATCCGACTATGAAAACGTTGGGCGCGCGAGATGTTTGTAAACATTTTGGAAAATATCCGCGGATCGAGCGAACAAAAAGGCCAGAGCCGAAGGATCGCGACTAAATCACTTTGTGAAATGAAAAGGAAAAGAATTTAATTGCATGACTGTTACATTGTTCCTGCTACGAAGTGGCTTTATAACATTTTTATGATCAGGATTCGTAACGACACGAACGGGCCGTGTTATGAAGAGTCCTTGGCGCGTTATAAAGTCGTGTAATTTACAGTGGCCGAGTGTCGTACTTTAAGTCGGGCGGGCGCGATAACACGGCGTGCACGTGAATTTTTGCGAGCACGCGCGATAAATATTATTGCTGGCGCGGCTTCGGTTTCCCAGTGTTTGGATTTCAGGCGTTACAAGCACGATTCTACGGGGCGATAACAAAACCAAGAATACACACTATTTGTATAAACTGAAGTGCTCGTTCGGCGGGACGTTAACGTAAGGAAGCGTCACTAAAACCGCTCGTTCGAGCGGGCTGTTGCGAACGTCGTAAAAGTGTTAATGGAAATGCGAGCTCGACGTCGTCGTGGTGGCGCTCGTCGACGCGATACAGACGGCCGGGACATGTGACGAGCACGTGTCGAGCGATCAAATAAAAATAACTACCAAATTATTACCAGCGAGGCTCTTCGTCTATCGTCTAATTATATACAAGGAGAAAAAAGGCCGCGTAATTGGGCTGCGCGTCCATAAATAATCGTCTCGTTGTCATCTGAAATATCGCGCAATTTTGCCTCAACATTTCTCTCCGTCTGACTAATTGGCGCTCGACAAAAATCGCCGCCGAAAGTTTGTTAACTCTCGAGTGTTATTGAGACGCGCGCGCTGCAGTCCCATTTGATGTACCCGCGATCTCCTCGGGGCACTTGGTACTCTCGCGCTGCAGCCAGTTGCCTGATCGATCTGTATTCATAGGTCGTACGGCATAAAATACATCGGCATGTCCATGAATCAGATAACTGTCAGAGTCGCTTCGCTGAGCGATGTCTCAATTGAAGAAAGCGCAGCTTCCTTCGCGGGACCGCCTCTTTCTTTCGACAACCATTTCCGTAAACATTCGTGGCACTTCCACTAGCCGTCCTGTAAACTTTATGAATCATGTAAAAGAAATCACTATCAATTTGTTGATTTCTCTGCGTCCGATTTTAATCTTCATTTTGTCTCGTTTTTGCTCCATTCCAAATTAATTGAACACTTGATCGACTATATATGTTGTTTCTGAAGCGTTCATAAATACTGTGGAGATTGATAGACGATGTAATTTCATTTTATTAGAAACGCTAAATCAAATTTTGTTATTTCGTTTTCGATTATCCTGTATTTTCCCTTTGTATGTTGAATACAACATCGTGCCAACTTTTAGAACTAATTTTATTTCATTTATACAAAAATAATCTGTAATCTAATTGTGGTATATATATATGTAAAGTATATTTTCATTTCATATAATAAATTGTCACATAAATTTGGTTAGTTTACAACAAACACATCAACATCAACATACAATATTATAAAAAACTGAAATCATATTTAGCTTTGGACATCGATATAGTTATTTAAAAAAAAAGAAAACAAAATTACTACCTCCATTGCATACTAAATTATTCATCAACAAGCTATTTATAGATTCAGATTTATTAATGATTTAATTAATAAAACCTATAATCTTAGATCTTAAATCTTCAATCGATGAATATTCCCATAAAGATCAGTAAAAGCTTTGGAATTTAACCTATTTTTCAACTATAATGATAATAAATTATGATGCAACGTCATTAAATATTAATATTGTTCAATAAATTTTTACTTTGTCCTTTACAATCTACCTAAATCAGAAAACAAACTTTTATTGAGAGACGTGCATACTTTGTATTTAGTTAAATTGTTGTCATAAATTGTCATTACATTGCCATTATTGTAAAAGATCATGTCCATTGACTAAAAAAAGCCGAGTCTTTAACACGTAAATTTGTGTTAATGTAGAATTAAGCTCGCACGAGTACTGCCACCGTTGGCGGGCCAGGTCGAAGTTTGTCTAACAAATGAGCCACGCGACACGAATGATTTATCGGTAGAGGCTCCGCGGAGTTAACCTTTGCGGAAGATGATGGAGAGTGGGTGGCTAGTTACAGTTTAGTTATTAGTCTGTAAATCCACGGTGTCGCTTGCCGCTCGATAAACCGTAAGTGGCGAACAAATGGGCGACGCGATCTCGAAATGAGTCCAGGATGACACTCGAATTCGAACGGGTCGATGAAAGCGAAAGTGAGTCCGAAGTTAAGGAGCAAACGATAGATCGTAAATTCATTGCCGAAAATAGTTAAAGCGACGTTATGCTCGTGTTTTGGAGCAATGACCCTCCCTCGATATATAGTTCGCGTGCGAACTGTTGGCGCGGACACACGATCGCGCTGCACTCGGAGTGCGTGCACTTAATTTCAGCACGTTGAGCTTCGTCTGCACGTCCGTCGCGAGAATGCGGACGTCTCTTCCGGATCGCGCGCAATATGGCGACGATACGCGACTCGAATAAAGAACGAAGAGCCATCTATCAGACGATAAACCCTGGCAAGATTGAATAAAAGCCGCGTCTTCAAAATCTGACTTGGATTTATTCAAATTGCCGATCCGAGAAGAAGACTAGGGTTCAAGCTGATCGTTTTAATGGAGCAAACAGTTAACGATGAGGTCGTTCGGACTGCGGCGATATAAACGCGTATCAGATACTCTCTTTAGTCATCTTTTGTTAAGAACGTCCATTATGGAAAGTCCGAGAACGGAGTGCCTGACCAAAGAGTAATTCCGAAACGGTCTCTGATTACAGTTAATTTACTCATCGAATCAGGTTAATGTACTGTACACGAGTGAAACGCAATTCGGCGCCACATGGTCCATTATCTGGTTTTTCGTTAGTTTGATTATCCCTGAATTTCGATATTATACATAAAGTGGAACGCGTTTTGTTTTTTTGAATTATTTATCCAGAGGATTCATTATGATTATAAATCATACTTGACGTAATTGATGCCAGGTGATTGTGATCTTCTCCGAATGGAGATGACATCGTCGTTATTGAAAGGGTGACATTTTTTTTATTCAAATACCAAGTGAGAAGAGACGTTTATGCGCCCAGACGTGTGTTTCTTACAACGATATGCACTCGAGATTCCGTTGAGCAGATTGTGAGAGATGGAACGAACGATCGAGCGTCATATAGAGCTCGAGAACTATTTTTCTGCTAATGTTAGGGGGATTTAAGCGTTGCTAATTATAAGTTTCGGTCGTCCGAAACTCATTTGCTGTTTCTCCGTTTGCAGCTTCACTGCTCCTTTTTTGGTTGCCAGGCCGTCATATTTTTCGATGTAAAATAGTGACAGTCATTTTCGTACAAAATATTTCGTCAATGTTTGTTACGTTATTTAAAAAAGAAACGATCGAGTTTAATGGACAGGGATAAAGTTGTACTAAAAACTAATCGGGAAGAGACGGTTTTATATTTAGCACCAGGAAGCTTGTTTGAGACTAGAATCTAAACGTAATTAAAAGGCTAAGATTGATAAATGACGAAGCATTAATTCACAAGAAAGATATCCCAACGAGACTGAGGAATAAAAGAGAAACGCTGAAATCGATACCAGTCGAGATAGTTTCAAGGCATTTATATACACGAACGTTTCAATTTTCTTCTGCTCGTTGTTCGCAGAACGGCGTATAAAAATTAAATTCGAACAATCTTTCAGAATAATGTTTTTAACCTTCGCCGTCATTTATTTTCCAGGTGACGCAAGTAATGCGAGTATCGGGAGTGGAGAAGGTACGGGGGAAGAAGATGATGATTCGTCAGGAAAAAAGAATCAGAAGAAGCGAGGTATTTTTCCTAAAGTTGCGACGAATATTCTCAGGGCGTGGCTGTTTCAACACCTCACGGTAAGTTGCAATGAATCTCAAATTGATCAATGTACATCATCTCTTTAAGTAAATTCATCGAATTCGCGCAATTCTAAACTAACGCAATTCACTACAGCCAAATGCTCGAAAAATGTTCAACTAAGTTTTACATACAATTATTATAAATTATTCTCGTTTGCTAATAAGAGATTCAATTATTTGAATTTTTTTTCTTCATTAATACTAATTCTTCACGAAGTGATTCGAAACGATTCAAACTAAAGATCCCTCGGTCCCATAATACATGACAAAAAGCTACCTATCCGGAGGCGCAGTAATTCTAGCATTCGAAATTACTTATCGTGCTTTAGCTGCTTTTTTTAGCTCACAAGCAATCGATCACTTCGGGCGATATTAGCGATCAGCGTGCACAATGCCGATTAGGCAAACAGTGGAAGGAGAGACTTGTGTTCGGACTTAATCTCTTAATGCTGCGATAAGGAGAGCCAGCCCCGAGAGTGCCTCCCCCTGTCGCGTAATGATTCACGCGTAATGTGAGCTGCACAAAAAGCACAGCACAACAAAAGCGAGCGCGGTTGCGTAACGTGCGAATAACGTGGCGTGTGTTACGGCCGTGATCAGGTTACCTTCCGAGAGCGATAATCATATTGCAGCTTGGCTAATGCCATTATAACGAAGCTCCGGGGTTAGTTAGCAACTGCGTGGTGTTAGACAAACCCCCGGACGATGCCCGCGCTCCAAGTGTAAATGCATGTATTGGATATGACATGAGCGCATATACCGAGTTCTTGCCTCTAATGCATGCGTTAACTCACGCTCCGACAATTCGCGATCGATGCCGTTCGCCCGATACGACGATTCTCATCTCCCGGCCGTAATTTCCCGTAACCCCGAGACCGCCTGGATCTCCATTGCCGATAAATTTCTGGATCAGCGGTTTTTCGCCAGCATTTGTTTTCCCTCAGTGAATCCGGTTCAAACGTATTTGGCATCGTCGGAGTGGCGTGAAGATAAGACGAGGTTTGCGGCGAAGATGGATGCAGGCAAAAAGGACAGAGCAAGTCGCGCAGGCGACTGCGTCTTCTAAGCCAATTCGGACAGCTAGATATAAATTAAATTAATTTGATTGAGCCGGAATTCCTAGTTTTCGCGCACTACATTGTGCGGCGTCGTATATTTGCGCAACCACGTCGCTTCCAATAACGCGCTTGTTTGATCGAATTCCATTGCTAGCCCAACGATTGTAAAGCACGAAGAAATATGACGCGATTCTATTTTTTCGATTGCGACGAAAAAGCTGCTTGGCCCGTGTACACTCGACTCAGCGACGAGCAGTCGAACGGAAGATCAAACACTCGCACGGATTTGTTCGCGCGGAAAACTGCCTGTCGATATATGCAAATGTGTCTGTGACACGTTTCTTAAGGGGTGACAACGGGTGTACGCCGGATCCTGACGTTACCGGCGCAAGAATTGTCTTCTTACGGAAACACGGGGGCCCATTTTAAAGCAATCGCATCACTTATCCAGCTGACTTTGGGGAAATAAAGTTGGCTCATCAAAGAGAAATGCACGTCGTCGTTGGGGAGCCAAACAACGAGCACAGAAACAACGTCTTGAGCTGCCGGCAGGCGGTTGTTGGACAATAGATAGCAGGCGATGACGGTACACTGAGATAGGAAATCTAAGTGGGCCATAGCGGGCGATGGTTATGGCGGCATAAAACGCTCGCGGCTAAGGGGCTCGGGGCGCAACTTTTACGGGCGAAAAAAGTGTCGCCAAGATTGCTTATGCAAATTGCTCCCGCGGTTTCGGCGTCGCAGTTTAATAGTCGACGAGACGTTCTCAGGCCGTAACTGCGCGAATATTCAATTGGTGTATTGATTCAAACGTTCGCAGCTTCGTTTGACCCTTTGGCTTTGTCTTCGGTTAGCTCGGTGTCATCGGGAGGGGTCAGCCAGACGACGTAATTTCCTCTCCGCAGGGGCGCGGCGCCCCTTCCCCACGCAACCCCACCGTCCCTCTAAACCATTTGAATATAATGCTCATTGGACAGTCGAGAAATGTAATTACGTTGACCGGCAAGAAATCGCGACTCGCAATCCACATTTTTCGCCACAAACCAATCTAGACTGTCGTTGATCGTTTTGCATATGAGACGCGTGTAATCGCCACTCTTACGTGCTGGCCAGCGCTAATGTCCGGAGAACACCTAACGCATGCATAATGCGAGTCATTCGCCGTCGTACGTCTTCCAGCGAATTCGTGGTTCTACATGCTAATTCGCCGGACTCGGCTCGGCACGTAAGAGTTGCGGAAGTGCAGCGCGGATACGTGTGTTTTATCCTTTTCATCTCGAATTTCGTTGGTTATAGCGAGCTAGGTGCACTTTTCCATCCGTTTTTTTGCTTTGTTAAATTTGTACTTGCGTACAAGAGACTGTACAAGTTGAAATGGGAGAAAAAGTCGCGTTTTGATAATTAAATAAAAAGCGAGCGAATCTTTGATAGAGCCCGGGAGATAATTACAAAAAGTCTGGCTACTCTGCTCACCATCCTGGTACCACCAGCTCGACTCTCGAAAGAGACGTGCGAACCTCGGATTAGACTGTCGGCCTCTCGCGACAACTTAAGCCCCCATTTTTGTGAAATTTATCGCCTTTAATTCCTCAACCCGGCAGCAGCCACTGTCCTTTCATTATTTTTTGTTACTTTTTATCTTGCCCTCCGCTTCCTATTCTCTCCCTGCGACGGAGCCTCGATACGCTTTCATCGATAAACAATCTCCTTCGCCTCGTTTCGTATCAAACATTTACGATACGAAGGTCTGAGTAAAGTATCTGCGGCGTGCCATTAAGGCGCGTCTTCTAGGCCAAGGATATCGATATCTTATGTGCGCGATCGCCAGGTACACACGTGCTCGCTAAATGGTGGTCATCCGAGTGCCATCAATACTTGATACGTCCTTCTATCCCTGCACTATACATTTCTCGTCTATCAAGTTAAATGCGCGATCTTTGAAGGGATGACTTGTATATTATATTATTCACATTACATTAAGGACACTCCAAGTGATCGTCGAGAGATTCCTAAATGGCTCTCGGGGACGGCTTCGCTCGAATGCGTCATCTAAGCTTTTTAACCCTCATCCTCTATCTTATCGCTTCGAATTTTTAACATCGACTATTCACTGTACCGAGAGACATACGTACAATAGTTGAGTGCAGTCAATTTAGCTGCACGACATTGAACTTTGTCGACGTGCCATGCTTTCGTAATGGTACGCGCAATCTAATGATCCGGACAGAATAATTATCGTTTTTTTAGTTTATTCGCTGATTAGCCGCACGATTTCGATTTTCACTCTAAGATGAATGATTAGATACAGTCGAGCAATCACTTAGACTCTGCAAAATGCGCATAGTTAGCGAGCCTTTAGCCATGTTCGCTGTGCAATGACGAATAATGATACATCCCGTGCGCAGTTGAGCCAAATATGAAACGTGAAGGCAATGAGAGTTTCTATTAATTAAATAAGCCATCAGTCGCCAAGCGGCGATAATAAAATACCAACAGGTCTGGCGTTATTTATGCTTATCGTGTTGTTGCGGCATTCTTGCGCGCAATCGAAAAAAATTCACCGCTAGAGGTCACTCGGAGTCACGAAAATACGCGGCAGCGGCCGATTCGTCATTGGAATCCGAGAAAGACTCCAAGAAAGAGAATGCGCGGGATCCCGCGGAGTCCCGTAATTAATGGAATATGAATTAATTGTGCAGCGCGTTAATTAATCGCACGAGCGCGAGCCAGTGGCTGCGCATAAATACGCGCTGCGCCAGCATCTACGTCGCCGCATGTCATTAATTGCGCCACTGCGGCCGATATTTGCATTGCGTCGACGCACCCAGGCCTCCGCGCCTCCGCCCCCCGACCGGATCGTTATTTATGCTTATTATTTCAGGTTTTGATTCCGAGACATAATAAAACGTCCATATATCTTGGCTCATCGTCTATTCTCGCTGAATTTTTTCTCCGACTCGGCCATCCTTTAATTCAGCTTGACAGGTGAACCCCGGCCCACTTCCCCGCAGTTATCCCTCGGGGTAAGATAGATCCGTTCCCGGGATTTCCTACGGGAACTAACGGATCTTATATCACGGAGGACCATCTCTTTATAAGGCGTCCCGTGCCCCGCACCCTCTATCCCCTGCAGATCAGACCTTACGTCCTCTCCAGCTCGATTTGGAAATTGCGTTTTTCGCATTAAGCTGCGAAATTTCGCGAGACGCTCACCGTCCGGTGCTGCAAGTTTAATACACCACACGGCGACGACCGGATCGACTGTCTGGTATTCCGGACGAGATATGCATTAATTATGTAAACGCGTCTCATTCATTAAGGAGTCCCCCGACAACTGTCGCTTTTTACGGAATACATTAAGACGATCGATTATTATTCTCGAGTGACCGGCGCGTCTGACCGAGACAAGTTCATCAAATTCATCGGCGATCCCGCGTTTACGAGCGTCTTATTGCCGAGCGACGCAGACCCCGGGTCTCTTTTTGCCCGGGGTCTCTTCCCGCAAACCCATTTGCCGATTCCGGCTCCCACTATTAGATTACCAAGAAGTTGCGCGAGAATTTCGAACGGACCTTTCGGGTGACTTTTTTCGCCGCCGGCATACCACGCTGTCTCGTACGAAAATAGGCGCGGATCGCGCGGGACTAATCAACGCCTTTGGGCCTCTCACCCGACAGTCACTCGGGCCCCGCATTCCTCGCTCGCAGGGGATGCTCGGCAATGTTAATATCACCGAGCGGGATGGCGGTAATCGATGTAAAGTGAAAAAACAATAAGTCAGAGGAATGCGAGGGGGATGAGCGCGCTCCCACGGCTGAGTTGTATTACAGTTTCGCGGCAGCGAGATGAGATGCAAAATTGGAGAGGGAGCAAGAAGCGTTCGGGATGCCGGCGAGAACAAGCGGCGTCTCGGCTGGGTAGCGGCACTACCAAAAAGGAAGGGAGGGGGGCACCCGTGAAGATTTATGACAGGCGTTAAGCAGTAATGAAATTGCTCGTTGCTCGTTCTGAAGGAGGGCCGGGACGCGGGGTGACTCAAACCGAGGGGGCGACGCGACAATATACCTTACGTGCCAACAGTCACGTGGAGCAATTACCTTAGCCAGCTGTGCGCCAAGCTATCTTCGCGCAACATTTTAATTCATTTTTCAGCGCGAGAATACGTTTACGCGCCAGATGGGACGGGTACTTCCGTTGCGTTATCGCGCCAGCTTTGCAATCGTTCTGATAACGCCTAAATTGACCACCGTCCACCCTCCGGATATCAAAAACAGCAGATAACACTGGCCGAAGAAAAATTCTGCCGATATCCTCTTGTATCTAACTCCGATATGGACCTTTATTTCCGAACTCGTTCGTTTTTTATGTCTGCCTTGTACTCCAGATACCAGACGGATATAAGTTTTTTCATATTAAGAAAATCGTATTTCGGAACTCGTCGCTACCACCAGAGCCAACCAATCGAGTTATACTCGCACTCCGTTCTGTGAAAATGATTCGTTAAAGGTCATGCATTATGCATCGCGGTATTTTTAAAGTGATTGCCAACACTTTTTGTCCCCCTTTTCATCTTTCACAACATTCTCGTAAAAATAGAAACCGCTGGGCGGTCCTTGCTTCAAGCGCGTTAAAATCGCGAGGGAGCGCTTCTCACGAGCCCCAGTGGCGTTGAATTAACACATTCTACTGTCATTGAACGATTTCGTCGTCTTAGAACGTCATCTCACTCGGAAACATTCGCGCATCCTCCCCTCTCAAATGAAGTTGCTCGAAACTAGTTTTTCAATTCCAAGAAGGAACGTATCCTTTTTCAATGATTTCAATATGCTTTTGGGCGTTATTCTTATTTTGTTCTTCTCGAGTTCGATACAATGTAGTTTTTAGTACGTAAAATAGACGAGGTATCTATGGTTACACGGAGATGTATAATTTAACAGAAACCCCGAGGCTGAGAATGAAAAAAAGAAAGAAGAATGCAACAGTCGAGACCAGTTCGATTAATTATTTCGTTCTGAAATCGAAACTTCATTACAATCGTCGCGGATGAAAAAAACCGTCCGGACCAGTTCATCCGCACTAACCTTCCTCGCAAAAATACTAATAAGACTTCAAACTCATCGCTCGTTTTATTTATTTCCCTTTTTTTGTCCGGCCCATCCCAGACCTACGATTCATCAGCGGAAAATGCCAGCTCCTTATTGTCGGAGTTACAAATCAAATGTGTTTGTGCAAAATTTCAGCGAGACGATCCGAATTTTGTCGATCGGCGAAGCTCGAGGTGAATCAGAAGCAAAAAGAAACTAGTGCGAGAATGCAAAGAAACAAGAAATTAGGCAAGGCGAAAGTTTGTCGGACGATGATAGAGGACAGACAAAAAACCGAGCTATGTTGATGGTTTGTCGCTGCTCATTTCGAGCCATAGAGCTGATTCGAGTCGGTATGTGGCAAGCAAAAATGGACTGAAAATGTCGCGGCTCGATAAATCGCGCAAGGTTTAATCGTCCAAATGAAGCGGGCGTATCGAGCGCCAGTTTTCGTGGGCTTGCATACCTCGCGCGCACAATGCCCGGCGCTTGACGCAACGCCTTATCGCGTTATATACGGGCGGCCGTCAGTGCTTGTCCAGCGGCTTTATCGGCCGAGGTAAAGTATCGACGACGCTTAGAATGCAAACGTTTCGCCGAGAAATTCTAACTCCTTTGGCTTGTTACAATCTTATCGGCGTCCTACCGTACAATTGAAGCGAGAGACCCTTGGAGAAAGGGGCGGCGACGAAGAAAGAGCTAGCGATCCCGGCTTGATCCACATTGCGCACTCGCCCGCTGCGATCAGAAGATGGTTAGGGTACGCGAAAACCCCTTGGCGAGGTTCGGAGTAGGGGTGTCGCGATAACGTCACGCTCTGACAGAGTGCCGCTGCTATCGCACCGCCACACGCCGCCAGAGAAACAAAATGGGTCCGACCTGCCGACCCCCGACCCTGACTTCCCTAGCTTTCAGCCCTCTTCACCTTACGATTCGTTCTCGACACACGCCACGACTCTTCTGGATTACGATTTAAATTTGCTGTGCAGAGTAAAATAAAATGAAGTGTTGCTTTTCCACTACTTTCGCTTGTTTGCTACTACGCTTTACCTTATTAGCTTTTTTTTTCTTTTTATTTCGAACATGGACATGAATGCTTTCGAAATTCGAAAGACAACTCGTTAAATTCTTATTTGTATAATATCGAGTTTCGTTTTAATTAGATTATCCAGTTTAGGATTGTCGTTATTGGTGCTGGAAAAAAATTGTTGATTAAATAAAATACGTAATTGCATAACCAATTTGGAAATTTTGACGTTCTCAAAAAAAGTTGATATCATTTGTTTAGTTACTCCAATCTGTGGTATTAATTTAATCAGTTCAATGCATATTCTTTTTATATGTTAATATACTGCTTAATTTACTCTTCGTTTTTGATTTTATTTTAAATTTGTTATGAGTATTCTGGTTTATTGATTTGTAATGAAATGAAAATCTAATTTTTAATAAATAATGTGTAATGTAATTTAAATTCTAAAATGTAAATAACCTACATCAACTGCAAGAGCCTTGTACTGAAATTTGTCTCGAAAATTTATTGGCTTGAATTGAATTGAATATGTTATTAATTGCTGAATACTATATCAAAATAGTACCATTCAATTCATTATTTGTGTCGGATTTTTTCAATATGATTGACTATTGTAATGATCGCCAAAATTAATAAAACAAAGTATCCATTCTCTCGAAAGCATATTATGTTTTTCATACATACATTTCCAAAAAAATACTAAATTAAAATATTTCTTAAAACCTAATTTATTTGCTAAAAAACATTTCTATTAAACTACTATATTTGTTTTTTTTTTCCTGAGCACATTGAATTATAGTCTCACTCTTCTTTTCCACTTCATGATGCAGATTTTCATTTGCAAAGATCTCAATTTCACGGATCCATTAGCCCTGGCGAGTGCTTCGGTAGCGTTTAAAAACGTCATCCGTGTTGTAATTTGCGAAAATCACAGCATGCAAAAATTGGTTTCGCGCGCAAGTGAGCCGCGAAAAAACTCGCGGTTTCCGTCCGCGCGGAAATTCCGCACGGATGCGGGAGACTGAAATTGTTTCGCGGGGCGTTGCGCTTTGATTGGCTGGTAAGGTCGCACGGGTGTTCGCAATCCGGAAATCCGACGCGGTTTCCACTTTTGGCTCGACTGCATACATTTTCGCGTTTACATTTCGACTAAGTCCAAACTGGTCCGGTGATTTCTATGTTTACGCAACGCAACATATATCAAAAACACGTAATAAATACACAACAGCGACTATCAATTCCGTTAATTGTAAAACGTATTTTTGTTCATAAATAAAACCATCGACGTTGCGACAACGTCAGTGATTGGAATTTATATTTCGAAAACAAGCGCTTTTCGCGTAACTCGCGTGTGTTCCAATATGAAAATCATACAAATGAAAGATTGGTAGTAAAAAAACTCTCCCCACGCGACGCGAATGTTTGCAGTGCGACTTTGGTATAAGTGCTAGCGAAGAAATTAGTTGCTGCGCGATACAATGACTGTAATTAAAAGAGGAATGTTAATTGTATTTCGCTTTAGTCAAAAGCATGGTATATTGTCCACCGACCCAGCGGGAAAATGACGCACCAAAATTTCCGCGTCGACTTTGCAATTTTTTAGCCATAGCTATTACTATGAAACAAAGATCGCGTTTTCGCAATTATCGTCTGCAATCTATGTATCAGGATTTCGGATAGGCAGCGCGTAATGTCTGGCCTCAGCGAACACAGCAATTAGTAACGCGAAGTAAACATAGCTTTGGAGCTTATTTTTCTTGAGCCAAAAGCACTAAGGTTGTAATTAAATATTCCGTTGAGGTGAATCGAAAAGACGAAGAAAAGCGAGAGTGCACGAGGATGATGTTGTTGGATGGACCGATAAATTCTTCCATCTGGTTAAGAACGAAAAAGTGAAGGAAACAACATTAGAAAAAGATGGAGATAAAAAGAGTAGGCAAGACGACGAAGTTAAGTTTCTATAAATCATCTTAGTCCCTCAAATCGCGCGGGCCGTATTTACGAGCCTTCGTCTGGAGATCCGCCTCGGCTTTCGACTTCTTTGTATTTAACTGCGAGAGGCGCTTTAACGACGACAAAGTATCCGTCTCGCGTTCGGCATTAACGAGGCACGCGTTCCGGTTTCTCTTCAGATATATATAATATGGCAGGGACACGTAGATGGGATGTAACAGATTATTAGGAATGCTCCTATAAGAGCGACACGTCGGTCCGATCGTAAATTGAAATTGACAAGTATTTCGCGTTGATTAACTTGGCTGAGATTTGGGATTATGATCCTCCGAGCAACCGATAAGTAGACTGTTTATGGTCGCTTTTTTGAATAGCCATGCCCGCAGTCGAACGGATTTTGCTGCGTAAAAAATTATTCCGCCCGTAATGATTCATAATATATGTAATTTAATTAAACCGATGAATTTTTTGCAGTCCATAAAGGAATTCCTTTTATGTCCTTTACGCAACGATAAATCGCTTTTTTTCCTTTTTTGATGCTCTTTTTTCCCTTTCTCTATTCGTCCTTCATTTCGTCTGTCAAAATTCAATGATGAATACAAGCAAGTGGAATCGCAGAAATGTTTGATCGAATCATAAATGATGTTTTTATTTGACGCGAGCCATTTTTTGCACGTCGCTTCATTTTTTCACACGCGCTCGCAGAAGAATTGCCGAGCAAATGTTTTACTAATAGGATACACACCGATCGTGTGTAATACTATTAATCATAGCGTAGTGCTGGATTTCGCGTCAATTATTCTTTTGCTCTACGTTGATTCCCGTATTTGATGTTAATACATTGTTTGTTACCGCTCGGCCTCGTGCGCAAAAACAGCTCGAAAGAAATCGTCGGAATGAATTCACGATAAATAGAATGATAAGAGTGTACATGCAGGAAACACGCGTAAGATCGATTTCAGAAATATGCGTGCAACACATTTTCGATTTTTATTGATCTGGCGATAACGTTGCGTTCGCATTACTTACTGCTATCGCATTTTTGCAATTTCATCGGCTTCATTCAAATAACAACTTGTAATCAATTAGTTGGCAGCTTTTTGCGTTCACCTTCGTAAACACAGTGCCGTGTGATTTATGGGATCAAACATTCATTAAAATCACGCGCTTTTGCATTCCGCGTCTAACATTCAACCAGAAACGCAACAAAGATGAAGAATATTCTTGCTTTTTCGGCAACACTCTCAAGTGGCCCAAATGAACTGATAAATTGAGTTGAAATTCGGGAATTGTCTTAGCTGCTGAATATGAAGGTTCCAGTAAGAATTATCTGCGTTGGTGCCTCCCCTGAGCAGGCGCTAAGGCTGGTGGATGTGCATTAACGCCGCGTGCGCGATTGAGTTGGTTCGGTGAAGGAAAAGGGTTACGGCCATGTTGGTGAGGTGGCCAATGGCAGCGTGAGCACCTGCCTCCCAACTTTCGCATGCTGTTCCAACGTGCGCCTCTCGTGTGGGCGTGCGTTGCAGCACGTGTGGATACAAACGTTACGTCTCGTATTGGCGCGTCCGTGTGCAGCCGTACACGTAAAAGACGCACCGACATTAACGCCGAGCTCTGCATTACCGATGCACCGCAAATTGAATGTCTTATTTTATTCATTCAGTTATCCAGTTGACCGCCATTATGGTTTTAATATTGTACCGTCTCTCTGCTAATTGTAGAGCGCATTGTTGCTCGAAAAAGCCTGATTGATAGCCAACTCAAACTTGCTACATTTGCTTTCAATTACAAGCCATTCTACGCTTATTGGATTTGCTTCGCCACGTTGGAAATGATGTTGCCGAATGTTGTCCGAGGAGGAATTTCTTCGTAACATTTGTAGCTTATTGAGAGAGAACAAGAGATGTTGTTCCATCTACCTGGCTCATGGTTGCACATCATCGTTGGGCGCGGCAAGCGAGCGCGGGCCCAAATGGGTCCTCAGGCAGAATTCCCACGTTGGCTAGGAAGAAACGACGGGATCGTTAGTGCACTAAGAAAAAGGTGTCGTTTACTTGTGCTTTCCTGGAAGACTCCTCAGCACGTGTGGCGACTTAACCCTGGCGCAAAAAGTCACCCCAAGACGCGTTCCATTAGGATCGCTTCCATATCTTCACATAACTCCACTTAAATCATGTTGGCTCGGAAAAGCTTCGCGAGAAATCTGCGCGGCTTGTTTTTTCCCTGTACCCGACTCGGCCCCCTTCATTAGCTGGACCGCCGCCCACTCCCCACTCGGGCGGTGAGTTGTTTCTGTTTTGCTGAACTGCGTTTCCTTCGAGCGTAATAATTCCGATTTTTGTTTTGCCTTGTTTTATTGGCGAGGCCCATGGGCAGTCAGTGGTCTGTTATTAGCGTCTGGTACTCGACGTTATTGCCATGGCCATACGTACATCCCTTGCTCCTGGTAATGCTAACAACAACAGCAACAACCTCGACGAGCAGAAGGATCGGTGGTTAACGAGCGGTTATCATTGTCGCGGCGATTCGAATTTGCCGCTCCTTCGACGATAAACGAAATTGCGCCAAACAACAGCTCGAAATTCACGGACGCGAATGGGAGCAACGAACCGTCGGGGAGACCAGGTTATGATTGATGTTCGGAGGATTGAGCGATCATCCGTCGGCTGCACATCGTCAAGTTCATCGGTCTTTGCGCGTCGACGGAAATGACAGCAGTGATCGTGACCCGATAACCCAGACAGGGCAGCCACCTCTTTAATATCCGGCTGATTTATCGCGTTAACCCGGCCGAACGACGGGGACAATCGATGCGCCGCGGCAAAAACCCGGCTGACAAATTTGTTGCACTCGCAACAGTTGGACTTAGTAGAGTCAACCTGGAGGGGTGGCCGGGCGGCGTGTGACGCGCGCGTGTAATTGCGCCAAAAGGGTGTCCTACCCTTCTGCGCCACTAATCAAATTCAGATGCGTCCGGCTAACGGGCGGAGTGCACATAACCTCGCTGATGAAATTATGGTCGACTGCACTCTGCGGTGTCGGCCGACAGAAGAGGTTATGCATGTAGCCGGGCATCGGTAAGCCCGAAATCAGGCTGTACGAGCGCGGACTTTTGCTCGTCCGATACGCCATTATTAACCGTTAACACCTAATGAAGAATTAGTGTGGCGCTGCTGTCGCCAAGGAAATCCCGTGATCGATGTGGGCCTATAAATTGCAACCAGCGCTGTCCCAAAATAAACGCATTTTCCGTCCGATTTAAATATCGCGACGCGAGATCTTCAGGCGCACCCTTTTTATTTGAGTATGTATGTGTCTATGCATGTACAGATGCGTATGTTTGTGCACGTACGTGTCGATCCGTGGTCACGACGCAGTGATGCACATAATGGGCAGGATGCGCGCTTGCCGCAGGAGCCAATTATTCGATACCAGCCGTTGGTTCTGTACACGCCGCTATCTTCGGTGCTCATCGCGGCATATCCCTCCGCCGGAGAACAAACAAAGGAGACCCGAGCAGCGACGCCGCGTCGCTCGGCGGCGCCTTTTCGACCCTACGACCTGACACTCGTCTCGTATAACGACGCGCTTTTCCAATTTATACAAAAATTTGATCCACCGATTCCCGAGAGCCGATGTCATAAATTCACCACTCTGGCAGCGAAATGACCATGATTCATGCACGGATTGCTTGTACAACTCGATGGAAAATTGCCGAACATTGACGCGTTCGATTAAACTGCGGCGGATACTTGGAGGGCTCGAAAAAGGCGGTCGCACATCTTTTTTCCCTGACGTTTCGAGATGCCAGGGGACGTGTCACCCTTGCAAAACCTTTCCCGGATAACCCATCGCGCGACTATACATATTTTCAGTCAAGGCTGACACCCGCGTATTTCGCCACGCATATGCTATATCGAGCTGTTGGATTATATATGAGTCTACATCGTTCGACCGATCGGTTTATGGTTTTATATTTCTGTTGGGGTTTTACAATGATTGCGAATACTGCGAATAGATATCTGAAGGCGTCCTCCAAGAATCCGCTCGGGATATCATCAAAATTGCATGGCCGGCTCTTACCCAGCGATCGTCTGCTACTTGCTTCCCGCGGGAAACGTGTCCTGCAGGGCGCATCGAAGCGATTACAAGTCATACATTTTTGACGAGTATGCCACTCCCCAGCAGTCGACTGCCGCGGATAATTTGGTTCACTTTGTCGCGACCAAACTCCAAACTGCATTCATAATAGAACGGGCCATCGTGGAATAAATTCGCACGACTTATCGCGCCCGACGGACGCCCGGCTTATCAATTATTACCGCTCGCCTGAGTCGCGCTTTTTAATTGCAATCGGCTGAATCAGCTAATTGCAAACAATCGCTGGACACTTTGGACATTTATTGAGCCGCGTTTCATTGAATCTTTCATGCGCATTAAGTTGTACTATCCAAGCGATGTGTCCTTTTTCATCCAACTCCTCCTCGGCGAGGGACCGGAACGAATTTCCGCCTCAGAGAAATGGAATTTTTATTTTCATGCGTGATGTTGCCGGCTGACTTGAGGAGGAGGAATCTCCGTTTATTCATACGCAGGAAGTCGGATGAACGAAACGGACGGCTGCGACGTGCAGATCATCCGACGACGCTCCCCTTACATGATACGGGAAACAATTTGCATTTTCCAACTGATTTAGTCAAGTTTTTTTCATGGAGATTATTATTGCGGATTTTACATCACGGAATGTAATCAAAAAGTGACGTTGAAAATTGAATGTGTGCCTTACTCCCATATTTCTCTTTTTTTTTTTCTATACAT
>JABFQD010000324.1:0-28769 GCA_022817045.1 Psix sp. ZL-2020
GAAAAAAATTATTACTAAGTAAATAAACAGTACAATTTTAATTTCAACAAAAAGAAAAAAAAAAGGTATTTTCATAAATAAATTAAAAGTATTTTTTTTACAAAATTCACCACGACTTACAAAAATCCAGATTAAAATTATTTCGTTTATTGAAATGCAAAATTGTATAGTTAAATCATTACTATTATTAACCATTATTAATTTGCTAATAAAAGATCATTGAAAAACTATTGAGTTGATGTGGAATTATATCTGAGGAATAGATGAATAAATACGTTATTTATCAAAAATCTATTTATTACACATAAAATAAAAAGTAACAAATAAACGTACAGTAATTACTTACTATACTGATGTTGATAAAAATAAAATGGAAATTTATAAATCAATCATTTTAAAAGGATTAATCGGACTCGGGATGGGACTTGCTTTCAGTACACTCGTAAGGGGTTTGCGATTAGCATCGTAAGGTATCGCTGGACTTTGTTTAAGTTGTCGCAGATACTCTGAAGTATGCTGAGCAGTATTCCTCTGCAGTACAATTTTAACTCGTTTCTTTGTATCTGATCTCAAGCTAACGGCCATTGGATTTAATACTTTCGTTGATGGGGTACTCACAATACCCTTAGTAGGTGTCCTAGACGGACTACTTCCAATGCTTTTAGTAGGTGTTCTAAAAAGGGACGCTGATGGAATTTTAACTGGACTTGCTTTTGTTTGTTTGTTTGCTTTTTTCATCGCCCCAGTTTTTCGCGAAATCTGATAACAAAATTCAAAATTAATCAAATGTTTTAAAAATTATAATAATACTTAAGTCAGACAAAATTGATACAAATTTTTCAAGCTCAGAATATAATTTTGTATTATGTAAAAAATAAATAGTTAAATTGCATTGTTAGTTTTACCTCTTTGAAGAAATCCGTTTGACTGATGTCAAGCTTTTCAATGACAGGCGTTAATGAATGGGTCATAACTAATGGCGATGAAGTTTGTTTGCTTTCAGAAACATTCCATCCATTTGTAGTGCTACATTTGCTTTCTTGAGCACCTTCCTTGGTGTTATTCAAGTTTTCTGGTACAACATCTTCTACAGAGAAAGAACTTTTGCAAGGACTCTTGTTCTTAACTTTTGCCTTCTTTTTCTTCGTCAGACCCATTAAATTACGATTTTGACTGGCCATTTTTGTTTTTAATTTTTTTTCTGAATTTTCAACCGCGCTGGATCCTTTCTTCATTTTCTTTTTCATGCTTTTTTTCTCCTCTGCACCGTCTAATGATTCAGATTGACTTTCTTTCTCGTTGTTTAGTGGAGATGTCGTATCAGAGAGTTTACGTTTTCTTTTCTTTTTTCTTATAGTATCAGAATACAAATCAGAGTCGAATTCTAAAAGCCGTGATGTCGCTCGCTTGGAAAATGCATTTGACTTTCGTTTTTTTGGTAAAGTTACTTCTTTAATACCCAAAGGCATTTCTCCCATCGATAATTCTTCAAACCTAAACGAATTGAAATTTAAATAAATATTGTATTGTATTTTTTTGCTACGAAAATTAAATTATTCAATTCAATTTTTTTAGTTAGAAATATACAACGCCTAAATAATGTAACTAAAAATTAAAGAAATAACAATAATTTTTTCAGAAAATTGCCACCTTATTAATTATTAAACAAGTTATTGTTTACAATAATATTTTTATAATAGAATTTTATATAATAATCTTTCTGTTATTCTTAATAAAACATCGATAGAACTATAAAAGAAATATTCAAACAAATAAACAATCTATTATTCTATTAATTTGCACTTGCTTAAAAATATTATATTCAAAAAAATACTCCAATAAATTTGTAATATTTTTCAATACGCATTTTTTCACGTTATGAAAATATTTCAAAATGCCATTTTATATATAATTCATTACTCAATTTTCATTTTCATTTTCAATCTTCATTGAAATTCATATTAAAAATCATGATTCAAATTTGATTGTTCATATAAAATAAATTCGAAATATTCTACTTACTCTTCAATTAATTGGGATATATATTTGCGTGACCTAACTGTCGACGATTTATGTGTTTTGTACTCTTTTAGTAATCCAATTATTTGTTTCGCATCAAAGGGAATTTGCGGTAACTCTACATTTACTCTGCCAGCACGAGGATCTAAATACACCGGACAGTTCGTTGCAACTTCTTTCTCATCGTCACATTCATATTCCGAACCTTCTTCTTCGTCAGACAATTCTACTCTTTGAACATCCTTTATACTTTTGCAAGGAAAACCTGCCTGAATTTGACCGTAAAAAGAAAATTGTTAACAAATTCAAAAATAAGTTAATATCAGTGTCGAAAACAAAAGATACAAAATTATACTAACGGCTTTCCAAGCGTTAAATTTATCCTGATAATCCAAACCGACATCAGACTGAAAAATAAGATATCTAAAAACATTTTTTATAGCCGATTTGATTTCTCTGTTTTCCGTTTTCGAAGCCACATATAAAGCAAAGGGCCGAAGAAGCTCTGTAACACTTTCTATCGGAATATCACCCCCGCTGATCTGAAATAAGAATGTTTACATACTCTAAAATAAAAAAACATCTCATCACATCGAATAAAATAAACAAATTGAATTAAAAATAGAAAAATACCTTAGCTAATTCTTCCATAAATACTTCATGTATCTGTAAAATCATTCCAAGTGAATTACTATCCAATAACAATTCTTCTAAGATTTTAGCAAAATCTTTCACATAACTCATATCCCAGGTTTGATTTCTGATAACAACTAATGCTTGTCTAATAATTCTACGAAGTAACTGAAAAGAAGAGATCAAAATTATTGAATGCACAAATTATAATGCTCTTCTGAATTTAAACTGTCAGTTATTTCAAACTACCATTTCAAATTTATCAACTCTGTATTTGTCAATTCCAAACCACTGGGTCGATAAACTTTTAAGCGCACTTTTTATAAACATTAACATGTTATCCTTTGTCTTTAAACAATGAACCAAATTACTAATAGTTTCAGCCGTTTCCTCTTGCAGCAAAGGTTTGTCTGACATCCACATACAGTAAAACAGACCTTTCCATAAACGCAAGAAATCTGTTTCCGTAAAAGCTGGAAAATGATTATGTATCATTAATTGATATACATCATAAAATATAAATGTAACTGTTTTTTTAATATTCGAATAAATTATCAAACTACATTTTTAAATATGAACATTTTCATTAAACAAAAAACAATTCATTATTTTGATGAATCCATGTTTACATTGAATGTTTAAAATCATTATAATATAATATTTAAATTGTCAATTCTTGTTATATATATTTTTCATACTGAATATTCTTGCTTTTCCAAAAAAAAATTACAAATTAAGCCAACAGTCTTCAATTAGTGAATGATAACAGTCACATATTCTGTCCAACTTTCCAACTTGTGATTACACGTGTTTCTACCTTGTCATACTGCTCACATGTTAAGTGTTATAAATATTATTTCTATCAATGTACATACCATAATTGCTTTGGGAACGAGCTGATAACCATTTTTGTAAACTTTTTAAAGCTTTTTCTGTCACTTTTTTATCACTACCATTAGCCAACAATCGAGTAAATTTTATTTCTTGTGCAACAATAGCAGCTTTTTGGTTTTTCACTGACTTGGCTTTCGATTTCTTTTTAACTTTTGCTTTTGAATTCATTTTTTCAACAGCCATTTTAAATGTTCAGAAAATCGAGTGATCGATAATATTATAAGATTTAACCAAAATACACGTGAGTAGACAAACCCACGCGATCCACGCTTATCTCATCTATAGCCATGCAGTGAAGTGACTAGTAACAGTACAGTGTTGCCAATTCGGGGTTTATAGTACAAAATTTCTCTAAAATGTATTGCTCTATCTTTGTATATCTTTAATCATTTCAGTATAAATCGATATTGAACAATGACAAATAGTTTTAGCAATTGTTATAATAACAACAATTATCTTTTTGCTTTTAATTTCTAATTTTTGTAAAAGAAAAGATTTTCGCGTTGTCTATCTTTCTCGCACTTATGTAACCTGAACTTTGTGGAGTATTCTGAAATTCACAATATTTTATATTAATAAATGACGCACTTATGTGAACTTTATTGACTGTCCTTTATTAATATAAAATATTTTGAATTTCCGAATGCGCCATTGATTAAATAGCTAGGTTAGGAATCTAGTAATTATCTGCTCTACAAAATTTGGTTATAGTTACTTTTATGTCTATAATCAGCTACAATATTATCGTATACGTTTTTTAGTCAATGTATATATGTATATAGTTTATGTTTGGTCAGTCATTTATTGTTTCTTTTTAGAGAGTATAAACATTCGAATAAAAAGATATAGAAAAAGACAATAAATATCAAACAATATTTATGAAACTGTTTATTATATATTTGTGTTTAAATTTTTTCTGATTTATGTATGTGAATATATACGGAAAGCATTCGTGATTTGCTTATAAATATTTCAATTCCTTTTAATATTATTCGAACGATTTTAATTTTAAAGAAAATGACATAGATACAAAAATTAATGTATTTCGAAATGTCACGGATAATTAATTTATTTATTATTCAGGTTTAATATGAAGAAATAAAAAGCATGTGTTATAAATATACAAATGTATCATCTTAACGTAATCAATAATATTTAGCTACACTGTAGATGAAAATACAGTGAAAATAAATCTCAAAAATTGGTCGGAAAATATTGCTGTAACTTGTGTGGTACGTCTATGCGTGATACATTGTGTCTAATTTTGTGTGTTTAAATCAACAAAACTAGCATAATTATGTTTCGTATGAAAACATACTTTACTAAGACAACGTCTGATTATTTTGGACGTTGCAATCTGTAACAGATACTTCGTTTGTCTATAAAATTCTAATATTTATTTATTTAAACATAATTTTATAAATAAGTATTGTATAATGTAGTAATTTTTGTCGTTCATTTTTTAAATAAATTATTTGTACTTATTTTATTCTTATGAAAGTCTGTTAAATTGATACTTCTTTGAGTGTATTTGTTTCAGGTTTATACGAAATGTTCGTATACCAGAGTAACGAAAATTGTGTACTTGTAGTTGAATTTATTCTAACGTTATTACCGTCTTTAAAATAGCCCTGTTTATACTATATCAGAACTGTTTTCGAAATAAAGAAACAATCAAAATAATACGAAATAGAATACTTTTTTACATAATAACATGTCTATTACATAAAATGTATTTCAAATATCAGCACTATTATTCAAAAATAAAACTGGTTGTAATGCTTTAGTATTTTTTGCTTCACGAACATGTACTTGAAGATAACTTTAATTTACATTCATTACTTTTATTAACACTTTAATATTTAAACACAATTAACATTTTACGATAAAGTCGCATGTAATATATATTTCAGTTTCACCGCAATTCATCTTCTCTGTACTGTCGTCGCATGTAGCCAAAATTTAATCCAAATGAAAGCATAATTTTGGACATTTTTCATTACATCATTGAAAAGAAGCAATTTCAGTTGTGGTTTCATTTTAGTATCCCAAAAGACCGACTTACTGTCTCCATTCATATATATTCAAATTCAATGTGACTATGAGTAACTTATAGCAAGTTTCTCATAAATGAATGAGAACTGTGCAGTATGTATGATGGCTAAATGCAAATCAAGGATGTAATAGATGAAAAGATGGACGTGGATTTGTGCGATAAGAACTAGCCAGGGCACACATTTGAACTGACACACGTGCGATACAACAGCTATAGGCGACCGCGGATTACGTAGACTTACGACGAAACATGTGTACGTTGTATCGTTGCGACGGAGTTAGCGGTTCTTGGCTAAGGCTTCCCATCTACATACATGTCTGCAGTTACTATACGTGTACAGTAAATATTTCATGCAGCTGCACGAGGATTAAACGGCTTAAGTGGATTAGGGATAGCGCTAGATAAGACCATACGAGGAATCGTATAAAATCGAAGCACATGCACCCGCGCTTATTTGCATTCCATGTACCTGTTTGACCAATTGCGATGTCCTACGCGAAAAATTACCGACCGTCCATTGCATTCGAGCTCGCTAAAGTGAATTTAATTGCTCGACAATCGACAATTATTTTTACAATACTCCAACTTTGCAATAGAAATTGACTATCGAATTGAAAAAGAAAGAATATTAAAACTTTTAATACTATGATATGAGATCGAAAATTTTGGTCAAATTTGTTGGAACAAAATGCGAGTAGTGAAAATAAATGATCTTTATTATTAATGAATCTATTTAATTTTTATATCAGGACAGACAGACAAATTTTGAATATGCAGATACGAATGAATATTTTCTAGTCTAGTAGTATACATAGCGATAAATTCAAGCTTTATCTTATATATTAACATTTAAAAGTGGATTTCGAAATCCGAAGAATTACCTTAATCATCTTTGACGAGCTCAGTTTCAACCGATACGCAAAAAACGTTTTGTTGCAGAATAATGTTTAAATGAAATAGATAACAAAATAGAATCCACTGTTATATTCTAAGCACTGAATATTTCAAATGTCTGTTACTGTTGAATAAATTAAAATTCGCATGTTCAATGTAAAATTAGTTGCTTACGATTCAACAGCAAATAGCGCGATTGAAAAAAATACTCTATAATTTCAAGATATTGAAACCTGTACACATAAATCAGAACAGCTCTTTCAATTAAATTGATTGCAATTTATTATAGCAGCGTATGCTTAAATTAATTAAATTCTTTCGACTAACGGAACATTTTTCCTCCCTTTTCATTCAATTCGCTTTATGAATTTTACTCAAAGAACATCAGCGACAATTTTTTCCTGATAAACGTTCGTAGAATTGTTATCTTTTGCAGCGTCTCGCGAACGAATTTGCTATGCTCGATCGAATCATTATTCCATTCAAACCTAATTTATATATAAGTTTTGAAATATTTATCTAACTAAAAAATCGTCGCTATGAGAAATGAAAATGACGCCTGATATCTCGAAAGCACGAGTACATTTGCGCGCGACCATACTCGGCCTGGTTTCATTCGAACTCGATTCATGACAACTAACTCTAATTGCTCTAATAATTGGAATCGACGTTTTTATTAAACGACCGCTTGCTATGATTTTGCTGCGTTTTCAACCAGCCTAGTTTTCTGCTGCACACATCGCGCGTTTCGATCGTCGCCATAACAATCAACTTTTACGTTTGCTCATAACGAATCGCGCGTAATGCAGTTATCTGCACGACTGCTTTACTAGCCCCAGTTCTCAATGACTTATTTGAGTAGCGCGGCCCAACTTTCGTTCACACGCTTGTGCAAGTTTGTTATTATTTCTGCGATTAGCTCATTTTGGCAGAAAATAGATTAAAACAAATCATCGGTGGAACCAATATTTGCCTCATGATGGAATAATTTATGTCTATCATGCAAAACCGGTGTATTTTTTATATAATTCAATTAAATTCAATCCAATTAATTTAATTGAATTAAATAAACATGTGGGATTAAAATGAAATAAGTGGTTGATAGCCATCAACATATATATTTATTGTTATTACGAACAACATATTTTTACATTAATTGATGACTTTATTAATTTCATCGAAAGCCATGAACCATTCTCTTTAGTATTAAATATTGATAATTATTTAATGAAGAATTCATTCATTTTGATATTGTAAGATAATGAAATGAAATGAATTGCTACTATATGAAAATACTTATTTTGCGGTTTTCTTTAAATACATGCACATTTTATCAAAACTAATTGGGAAATTTTACGTCGAACTTGATTTAAATTATGTTGAAAATGTCATATAGTACATTTGATATCTGATGTTCAAAATTCGTTAATAATAATTATGTTTGTGATTTCTCTAAAGTTTTCATCTTATAAAAATGGTCTGAGATATAATCGGAAATTGAATATGAATTTCATGAGACTTAAACTAAGTACATTATGAATTTTCATTCTTTAAAATTTTCCATTTTTACTCAAAGAAATATATACAGAAATTGAAAAATACAATTATAAATTGTTCTAATTTTCTAACAATGTCTGTTCTAGCTGTTACAAGGTAATTAGATTGGTTCAAATTTCTAAAAAGTAACCGAAGCAAACGTAAGTTTGTTTCTTTTATTGTTATATTCAATGTTAATTTGAATTTAAAATAAGTTTTTAAAACATCAATGTCATATCCAGTCTATAAAAAATCTATTCTAATTGTTTGTTAAACAATAATTTATCTATCATGTACTTGAAAATATGAATAAATCTTATTTGAAAATAACATTGAATGTTGAATATGAAACCTAGTCAATGATTGGATTATTTTCAATGTGTTGAAGTAATCAGCAAGATTTTAAATATCGCGTTTAGTTTTCTTTGCACTATATGACTAGCTTGTGGCTTCCTTCTAAATGCTTCGTAATAACCCGAAGTTAAATATCTGTAATATATGCTTTTACTGAATGATCCTAGCGACAAATGTAATATATAGTAATTACTTTATAAAGTAGTGTTCCTAGACAAAGATGCGTATTAATTTATTTTAAATGATCATTTAAATCCTCTTACAATTATACACTACATACTCAGTAATAAAAAGGATTTAAAACGTAAATTATTATTATTCACATTATAAATGAGCAGTTTGCATAATTTATAAAAGTCATGTTTCATGTGTGTATTTGGTTCTTTTTTTAGCATTGTTAAGTGTTAAATTTAATTTTCCTAAACAAAACAGCTTTTTGATTTTCACTATATTATCGTAGTTAAAAACTTGTACAAAATTTAATAATAAAGTCTGATGAAAAAATCCCATTAAATGGGGACATGTTTGTACAATATCATGTTCAGAAACTCATTACAGGAAAAGTGCAACAAAAAACCAAGTAATTACTTATAGTTTCTTTTTTAGTTTCTAATAATAAAAGCCAGACGAGATTTCATGACGTAAAACATAAGACGTAATAATGACTCTAAAATGAATTAAACAGTTCATTTAACAAATTGCCAAATTCGTTTCTTCACAATGGAACATTATTGTACGAGAATTACGTAATTTAAGGTATTTTTTCCTGCAGAAAATATTGCTGAACGTAGACGTGTCATTTCTCATCAAAACAATCCGGTCTGAACAACATATTGTCTCCGCTTGCGTAATTGCAGATGTCGGCCTAATAGAAATAGTATATGCTACACTAAAAGTAAACAGGTGTATGGTATACGTTGTGGCTGCAGTTAATATAGCTTCGCGCGCGATGTAATATGCGACAGTGGCCCATAATACATGGCGCCATGGAAATGCTAAGTTTACACTCCGCGATTATCATGATGTCTGCGATTGTAACGGCGCGCCTCGACAACATTTCGCAGACCATTTTCAGTATTATACAGACGAAAAATTCCAGACTGAGATCATCTCACTTGATTACATTATTATACTCTTTCATGTCAAAATAGCAGAAAGAAGTTTCGTAAGTAGAAAAGAAGCTTTGAGAGGAAAGCATTTTTTTAAATGTCGTATTTTTACTTATTTGCATCCATTTTCAATATTCACATATATTTATAGATGGAATTTTGAATTTTTGAAAAATATATGTTGTAGATGATTTTCTTATGATGAAAAAGAAACACAAACTGTAGCAGTGTGATAATTTAGAATACAAAAAACCAATATGCTAATATGTATACCTGGAGCTTTTAAGGCAATACAGAAACACGATATGCATCATGTAAACATTTGAAAAACTTTAATGTAAGATTCAAAATTTGCACATGTGTGCTGTTATGATGAAATCATGATAAGAAAGATGGGTATGTATACAATAATTTAGAGCGGAAAAGTTTTTTTAATAATGATTCAAAAACTTTTTGAATTATTTGAAAAAGATGCATTTTTTATGGTTAATTCAAATTGTAACAAAAGAATTTATCACGCACAATCAATAAAAGCTCTAAACTTAAGCATCTGAATCATTCATATAAAGAACAAATAGTATAGTCTAAGAAAATACAAAACATTTTTAGTAAATGGGCACGAGCTTCCGCTTTCTGAGGAGGGGTTGCAACACATAAAATGAAAAGAACATTTTATGCCAAACATCTGAAATTTGTTATCAGGGGGTGCAAATCCTTTGGAAAAGAATCCCAACCCATTGTAGGGGGAGAGAAGAACTATTATATCGTATTATTCGTGCCACTTAAATGGTGTTTTCATTTCCTTTTGCATGGGGAGAAAAGCGCTGTCTAATGAGTGAAATATTTTTTGGAATAAATATTGCCCATTTCACTGTGGATAAATTGAGAGAAAAACGATTTTTTCTAGGAGTGAAGACAAAAAACTTCAATACTAAAAATAATAATTTATACTTGTTCTGAAAAAATCAATTAATTATTTTATTTTAGAAAAAGACTTGAAGGAAAATAAAATTCAATGAGATAAAAATGAACATGTTGGAGATTTATTATAGAGCTTAAAATCAAGTAAAGCTATTATAAATGCGTATTTGAGCTACGTTGATCAATCTGAAAATTATTTAAAATAATAAAGTAGTGGAATTTTTAATAACACATTGGCTATTGTTAGTATATTTGAGCTATTTTTCACTCCATAATAAGTTTATTGAAATTAGACTTTGTCAAGTAAGGTTGATTGTTTTTGACAAACGACAGTCGTTCTGAGAGATATATATTATTTGATGATTCGAAATTGATCAATGAAACATAAATACATTAATATATAAGAAAAAAAGTATTTACTGTTAAAAAATTTATAATAAAATAAATCATTGTTTAATACGAAAAATATTGAGTATCAAAAACGTTTAATCTAAGACATATTATATTGAATAAGAATAAGTTGGTCTTTTTTTTCTTGACTTCGATTTTAAAATGATCAATTTTTCCGTTCGTTTTTTATTTTAAATAGTTTTATTTGAGTTTAACGATTAGTTTTACTTTATTTACTTACTTTTTGATATGAAATTCCGCTTCCAAATTTGGAAAATTTCCAATTATTCGATAGTTGATAACAAATAAATATAATATATAATGTGAATATTACGTTTTTTTAATCTAGATGTTTTCATACATAAAGAAAGGATAGGCCTGTTACAAATTTCGAATGAGATAAAAATATTTATCTTTAAAGCTTTATATTTAAACATTTTTGCAGACAAAACATATTTGCAATAAATTTGTTTTTATAACTAAAACGTTTCATTGAACGTTTTAATTTTTTTCTGTTTTCCAATATAACATGATTTTAAAGTTTCAATCTCAGCATTGGAGAAATATTCGATTATTGAATAGCTATATAAATAAAGATAATTATGTGAATATTGAATGCATTGTACAAAGGTAGATCTCATGTAATCGACGAATATTGTAGTAAGTTCAAATTATTATACTATTATGAGAAATATATTCGTTTATTTTGGAATACAAATTAATTATGAATGTGCCCTTTGACTTAAAAATATTTCATTGTAAATTAACATTATAAATATTGTTATCATAAAAAGGAGATACTCATTTCACAATTTTGTTCGCGTAACTTTATAAGAGTACGAGTAATATTTTCATACTCAAAATAAGATTCGAGCATTTTAGAAGTACCGTGAGGTAAAATGAGTACTTTCAATAATTCCAAGAACGACGAAAGATCATTAAAAAATGCATTTTTTCCCGAAGATCAGAAAATGATATGCTGTCTTTCAGCAGCTATCTTTGTCATTCATTTGATCGTTAGCATAAAATCACGTAGAAAACAAGGTTTTGATTCATTAAAAAAGTACACACATTACCCCATTACTCGTTTCAGGATACTTAAAAAAAACTTCTTGCATTATGTTATGAAAACAGTGTACAACTCGGCGCAAGTTGTAATTACGTTGATACATGTAACTAGAGTCAGCATTATTCTGTGCATCGGATTGCTTACACCCTATTTACGTCTCTTGAGTTTTGTGCGTTTCCTCGTGTGCCGCAAACCAGGCTCTGCAATATAGCGGTTTTCAACTTGGCTGAATTGTCAATACCGATTGCTGAATGTGGCGATGTACACGATGTTTAATTACACAGAAATGCACGTTCGATTGATATTCGCGTAACGTGAATTTCGTGAAACGAAATCAAATCAAACGTGAATTCATAAGCAAATATGAAGCGCCGTACGTAAATAAACGATTACTCCGTTTCGTTGTGCTGTTAATAATTACTTACTTAGGGCAAAAATCGCGCAGGACTATGAGTGTGTTGCTGTTGTTGTTATTATTATAATCTCGCCGGGGTTTCCTGTGTCGACACATAATAATCATATTTAATCCTGTTACGTAGGAAGATTATTCATTAGGGGATACTCGATGTATGCCGTAGCATCGTTTGCAGTCGAATTCCACAACATGTTACTTGCTCACACTACTGGCCTTAGAGGGTGTAGAATACAGTCTACAAAGCCACACTCAATATCTGCAGGTCACTAAGAGGAATACGTGTACAGTTACGCTTATTATATTGATAGTGTGTGATTATAATAAGACCACGTGATCGCTACTGTATATAATTTGTTACTATCAATTTCATGTTTAGTTAGTAATATTATACTCTGAACAGAAGATCGTGTATGTAAAATGTTTTAGCTTTTATACAAAAACAGTGATATATAAAATGTAAAAGGATATTTTCATATAGATGTGTTTCGTTTCCTGTTGACAATTTAATGAGCCAAATTTTGAAGTATATTTTTCTCTAAAACGTTATTTAAAATAATGAGTTTCAGAAATGGCGTTTCCCTTATTTATATGCGATTATGTGGAAAGGAATATTTCGATAAATAGATTCAATATTTTAAATATTTCAAAATAAAAAATATATGAATCGGTGATATATTCGTTAGTGTATATTGCGAGTCAAGTATTTTTAATAATGGCTGTAATATTATGGATTTATGAATTGTTTATGGATTTTTACCGTACAGAAAATGAAATTTGCTAGTAGGAATCAACGATACTTGTGTCTGAAAAGTATATTTTTCCTACCTCTAAAATTGATGTACTTCGTGAGACAGTGTCGCTTGCAAATTATAAGAACTATTAAATAATATCTGGAAGGCGCAGCAGTATTATTTTTTATTCACTCGCAGAACATTCTACGGAATTGTTCAAAAGTTTCCAACAACATTTCTCGCTTATAATCCTTACAAGTATATATATAAAATTATAATACATTTTGAGTTCATACATTTCGTATGAATATATATTAAATTACTGAATAAAGATTATTTATAAGTTGCGAAAATTTATATGATCGTTTCGTTTTTTTATAAATATCTAAATGTACAAAAAATCACAGTTTAAATAAATGATTTCAATAAGTCAAATTAAATAAAAAGTAAAATTTGTTATTGTAGTTCAAATACATGTGAGTAAAACATTTTTTTTCGGTAGTAAAATATTTGATAGAAGAAGAATAAAAAAAAAGTTTTATATTGTTCTAAAATAAACAATTTTCTATTTTGTTGAATCAAAGAAAATCAAAATATTAACTCTTCCAAGTGGTATATATATATATATAAATTTGATTAATTTTATTACTTCAACTACTCTTATAATTAAGATAATATTATTCTGTTGACTATAAATGCAAGTAAAAAAGGAGTTTCTAAAACAAGTATTGGCCTACCGTATATGAGAAGTTCAAAGAAGTAAGAAGACTCTACTTTCGTGGAAACCTGTCGTTAAAACCTATACATAGATTCAGTCATAAATTCGTTATTCGCGATATTTCAGGTTTGTAAAATGGTAGTCTAAATAAAACTGACTCGCAAATTCATTTGTAGTAAATTGTTCTAATAAAGTTTGGCTGAATAATGTACATTCTTGTATTTGAATTTATCGAGAAAATTTGCACATATAAGGTCTATTAAGCTTAAATCGAATTTTTCAACAAAAGATCGTTTTTTGAATTTAATATTAAGCTGATTAATTTAACATTTAACGCAATGCGCAGACATAATTATTGTAACTGCCATTAAAGTTTTGAACTAAGTATATATGTAAATTGCGAACAAACAAAATAGTTCGGCTGAGCAATATTGAAAGTTGGAAAGTAGATTAACATGCGAAAACATTTAAAAATTAATTCGTTATTGTTCGCATTAAAGTTTACAGAGGCTGATGTGTGTATAACCGCGAGTTTATGCAAATGAGGCTTTGGGCTAATAATGAAATTTGTTGTTTAGTTTTACATACATTCGAAAATGACTTTTGCTAATAATAATTGGAATAACCATTAAATAAGAGCGTTTATTGTTCGTTCTCATCTTGAACAATGATTAACTACGATGTTGAAGAAAGCACGCTCGAAAATGACTCTGCAAATTATCATACAAGTGGCAGGAGCGCGTTACACCCATTTGCCGGAGTGTTGACAATTTGCTGAAGAATACGTTCGCGCGAGGTTGTGATAATGGTAGCCTTGGCTCATAATTGTAGGACATTTGAGTGGCGCGGACTAACGAATAGCATAGACAAGTTTGAATACACGGCAAGATACGCTAAACAGTCAAATAAATGAGTAGGATAAAAGAGCTCAGTGAAAATGCAATCTTTCACGCTGAATGTCCGCAGTTACGTTGTTATAGTATGTGTGTCATTATCCCTTGTTAGTTATAACGAGGCACCACTTGTTATATACATTTACAAATTAGTCGTCCGTAGGATGCGTTGCACGATGACACACAAACGAGGGTGCATGGCATACGGCGAATAAAACCAGACCGCCCGACGCGCGCGGGGTGCACGCTCTCCACACACACGCCACGATTCCATCACTTTCGCGAGATATCGAATATACTTCGCGCGACTAATCATCTAGTTCTCTAATTGACACTGTGTTTTCACCCGAAAATTGAACTACAAAAGTGATTTGTTACTGATTAATTATTGGTCGTTTGGCAGTGATGGCATATCAATTAAATACCTATGTACATTATGTATATATCTATGAATGTATATATAATCATATAGTTTGTAGATTATATGTACATATTTGGCTACTCTGTGTCTAATAAATGAACACTTATGTACCTTGTAATTGAATACAATGTATCAGAAGATGTATGGGATTATATTTGTCGGTGTAAATGAACCATATTTTAACTGCATATCGTTATATATGATCAGTTTTGTATTGAGATAAATATACTGAAAAAAGTAAGTTAATTTAAGTGAAATACAGTTGAATTGATTCTATATTAGCGTAAAATATTTCGCAATTAATATCGGTCTTAAAGCAATAAAAAAGTAATTTAGCCTCGAGGTGACGTAAAATTAACTTCATGGACTAGTTGAAATTAGTAACTTAAAGGTTTTATCAAGTGAATTAAAAATGAAAGGAAAACATACAAAAAAGCTTTAATAACGTTAAACATCTATACCTTTTCATTGGAACGTTTTTATATTAAATATTATTAACATTGCGCATTGCAGTTTTATTTTCGATGAAATCTTTATTCAGCTTCAGCATGGAGTGATTTCTAATCCCTTTAAATTCAATTAAACTATATTCAAATTTTTATAGTACTCTTCAAGATAGTTTCGTTCAATTAATTTATAATTCAGATTAACATAATATTGCTCATTATTATTATGAATCTAAATGCGTTGTTAATTATATTTTAGTTTGAAAGTATGAACGTTGAATCAACAAAACAACAAAAATACAATTTCTGAACAGTTTTTTTGAGACCAATGTTTTACAGCAATTTTTCGAAACTATGTAATTTTAATTTTTCTCACTTGTGTATAAAGTTTATTTTTTAATATTAAAATTAAATTAAGTAGACAAAACATATAAAACATATATATATATAAAGATAATATTATTGTAAATATTATATTAATATTAAGTTTATAGGAAATGTTATTCTTACTGATTATTTAATTTGTTTTTATTAATCTCTCAAAAGATATATAGATAAAATCAAAACAATAATATTGTAGTGGATTAAGAGTATTTCTTTGGCAGTTATACTTAATTTAAAATATAAAAGTTTATGATCATCCTTCATAAACTTTATGAATATTTCAACTTACACTTCAACTAAAAATTCAAATCTATCAATATTAACAATTCAACTATCTACATTACGAACTAAAACTTAAACAAGAAACTCGCTCTTCCTCTGTCTCCATTTCCTCACTCTTTCGATCTTTCCGTCTCATTTTCTCTTCTGTTCAAGACAAGATGACAGGAAACATTTTAATTTCATTTTTCAGGTGAGTTTTTCATTTGAAATATTTTGCTATTTACTCATCAGTTAAATTTCTAGTTTTTTATATTTATAGTTTAAATATTAAAATGAATATTTTCTGCAGGCATTACGGCAATCGAAAATATAAATTTGTATATGTATAAAGCGTACAAAAAGAAGATCAGATATTTAATTTATTTTCACAACAACAGGTTATAATTGTGACAGAAACAATTAATTCATTGCAAATATCGAATATAATTTAATTTATTTGATGCAAATTGAATTGTAATATATCTATTTTGTCTATTGAATTTTCATCTAGAAACTGATAAAAATGAATATAACACAATCTTTGGTTGTGAAATTAGAATTAGAAATCTGATAAACCAGAAGATATATCTTTTTCAATTGAATATAATAGAGTTTTTATTTATTATTTTTATTAAATACTTGATAATTTTTCATTTATATTTCAATTTTGAAATATTCTGAATAAATGATAACATTTTTTGGCGGATACGGAATAATTCAATGGAATCAGAGATGTATTAGGTAATTGACAGTTAATTTATTAATAGGTTATATTTGCTTTTATAATTCATACGTGTTTCTACGTACTAATAGACATGTATCAATCAATCCTAGAATATTATCATAAATCTATCAATTAATTTCAGCTGGAAATGTATAGTTTCCTAAATATACCTTCGCGTTGAATATTTAACGCTTTTTGCTATGTTTTGTGTAAAACAAAATGATCAGTGTCTTGTTTTGATTTGTAAAAGATTTTTTGAAAAAATATCGTACAGCAAATCAGTGATCATGGGAGTTTAGTTAGACCACCCAATCTCGTCCGCCGAGCGAAACCAACGCGGCGCTGAAACTCCACGAATTTCAAACGCGAGACCAAATCGCTAAACTTTCTGCTCTGACAAACTAATTGCGAATCGAGCCGGCGACCGTGATTTCTCTCGACAGCGCCTCTAACTAGAGTTTAATAGGGCCTTCCGTTCCGTTTCATCGGGAGTAAACTCCCGACGCCGCTCGTGAGTAACTCGCAAAAACCTAGTTTAAACCTTATTTAGAGCGATGCCGACCAAGGGAAGGTTGTCGCTAAATTGGTTGATCAGTTTTTCCATGGCTAGTTTGTGGACTATTAAAGATTGCACCAGCTTGCTCAAATTTATTTGAATAATCTCGTTGATTAACAATAAAAATATCACATTGCTCAATTAAAAAAAGATTATACTTCAAGTACATCTCAACACCAAATGGAAAATCGATTATTCTAGTGCTGTATTTTACCGACAATCTACTCCAATGAGTACTGATAAATTTTTTATACTTTTATTTGGCAATGATATTATCGCCATTGCAATATTAAATTGCTATTGCAAACATGATGACCAGGAAACTGTACGTTGTTCATTTGACGATATATGCCTTGACCACCTGGGTATGAGGAATTGCCATTATAGCTCGTTAATTAAAAGATTACGTGAGCATGATGTCGGACGATATTGCAGCAATACTGCGCAGCGTCTCGCTCGCACTTGCATTCTTATTTAGCCATAAAGCCGTAAAATATGTAAACGCGAGAACGACGTTTTTATGCCCATTTAGTCCAGAATTGGGGTAGTAAAGCTCCACACCGACAGGCTCATATTTAATCTACCAGTTAATTATGCTTTATTAAAAGGACAAGGCGCATAATACGAATTTTTCAATTACAGATATCGGTTTACTTCGATGCGAGCACATAAAATGCGAGCGCTTTAATGACAGACGCTCTATCATTATGACTTTAATATTCGATCGCATTTTATTACAGTAATTATTAACTCTTCGAGCAACTGAAACGTTTAGCAAAACTTTATAGTTCAAAATCTAAAATTAAGTTCATAAAAATGAAAATAGTTTTACAAGTGTAATTTTGGAAAACAGAAATCGGTATCAAATTACATTCAGCTATAACCAAGTCTCATGTTTTTGTTCGAAGTGTATTCAAAATGGACAGAATAACTTTTCTAGTAGATATATTTTTCGTTGTTGTACCTGTTTTTTATGTATAATCTATATTAACTAAATAATAATGTTGTATGTATTATTATTCATATAGGATTATATATATAATATAAGTAAATAATCCTGTGTATATTATTTATATATAATAACTTAACTAAACTAAACAAGATTAAAATACAAATATGTTTTGTAGAACGAATGCTTTCAAATGTAATGTGATTATTATTAGTCCATTGATAATCATATTCTATCTGGAATATAACAGAGATTAATAAAAAACGTACGAATATACGAGATTTAGCGAGTGAATATGAATTCATTTTTGAAAATTCTAAGTAATAATATATCTAACATTATATATGTCTTCATTGTATTTTATTTTACTTAACTTAACTTAACTAAAATTTAATGGTACTCTAACATTATATTCTGGCTTTTTAGATTAATTCATTTTGATGAGTTTTAATGAACTTACATTTTCCAATGTCCAATGTAAATAAATTTTTGATGTAAAAATATTAGAAAAAATTAAACAGTATACTGACAATACTCAGGTGAATAAATTTAAGAAAAAGAATATAAAAAAATAATCTTCGAAATGTTCTTGTTTTATTCCATTTCACTATAGGTCTCTTGTATTTCAGTAAGCTCGCCTATGCGTCAACGTTCTGTTTTTGACATGTGGGAGTATACATTTCTATGTTCTTTATGTTATTCAGTGGGTTTTTAATTTCTAATAAAACAACCAGAAACACATTTCACTGAGTTTTTATACAGTAGAACAAGTTAATCTTAAATTTCAATAAATCAACTTAATATATTCAAAACCATATATTGCATGAAAGTATTTTTATAACGATAAATTAATTTATTATCAATTGTTATAAAAAATATTTTAATACATGTAAAGAAATTATACACCAATCATTATTTCACAAATAACAAAATACACATTTAAAATAGTTCATTTTCATAAATTGTTTTCTATAATTTTTGAAATTATAAAATTTATAATACTTTTTAAATTTTTAATATAAGCAGACGCATACATATGCAAAACTTTTATACCTAATTTATTAAATACAAAGTTACGTAGTTGCTGAAAAAGCGAAGCAGGATTCGAACGCAGGATTCCCTCGGGTACAAACTAAACGCACAATCGATGAGCTATTCGACCGATAGAAAATTCCGACAAAATAATCTATTGATTTTTTAAAGACCGTTAAGAAGCGATAGGAAAATTGCATGATGTAAATATTGAAAAGCAAAGACAAGGCATGATATAGAGATTACAGAGGTTACATAAATTCTTTTACCAACAATAGTCTGGTACAAACAATAGTTAGAGGATTAAAATGCAATAAGGCAAAGTGAAACAACTTGTTTATTCTTCATACTTAAAAAAAAAGGGGATAATCAAACTATTATGCACAGGATTATTAACATTTTTTTGTCTTCTAATAACAATAATCGCCAACAAAAATAATTAATATATTCAAAACGGATTTTTTTTGGTATTAAACTGTTTCAATTTGTTTGAAGTGTATTTCTGAAATAGTTTTAATAAACTTAAAAGTAATTTTATTTACCTAATAATTATTTACATGTATGTATATGTTGCTTTTCTTGTTATTATAACAATTTGTGGAAAAATATTTTAATTGCATTACGGTGTAATATTTTTCAAGATGTAAAAATAGTTCTTTACTGGCGTTCTTAATTGCAGTGAAAAAAGATTTTTCATGCAAATAAATTGTAGAACATTTTTGATATGTAGGCCTTTATATGTTTATTTATGTATCATTGTCACATAATATAGAACAAGATATGATTAGTAACTATTCAATTTATATATATTTATGTTTACACGTCAAAAAGTTTATGTAAGTGAATAATATTTCCAAGCTGATAGCAAACTGTTAATGTTACATAGAATGATTTTAATACGTATAGATTTGTTGTGTACATACATTATATTTCAGTACACTGCACATGCGCACATTCTCGTGCGCAATCACGCATTTTCTGCACGTTGTAAAGGCATGAGAGAGTTTAAAGTGAGTTGCAACAAACACATTTTCTTTCAAAATACAAATTTTAAGTTAAGAAAATGTTCAGCGTTATAGACAGCACAGTTTTATTCAACAGAAAAATTGAGCACAGTGAATCTTGAAAGAGCACAGTTGAATACAGACTGAGTACAGTAAAGTATGTGTTTAAAGTAATTTTCGTAACCTGATTGTTAAAAGAGAACAGCAGGAACTTCTTAAAACCCCAATGTTTTTTTATTTTGATGAAAAAAACCCGAGCACATGCAACCAAAATTTGTTCCTCCCGGGTTATCATATACCAAGTAAAGACATCATCAGTATAATGTTTTTTAACCCGTAAGTGGGCGCGCATTTTCAAGCGTCTTTGTTTGCTAACAAAAACGTCATTCGGTTATCTTTGTCTGCCGGTTGAAAAGATCACTTTCGGGTTAACTATAAATATTTTCAAATATTATTGCTGTTTTAATTTATAGTAATTGATTATCAAATAAAATATATTATATAATATCTTAATATTTTTGAACACAAAACATTTAGGAAATTTTGATCATATATTTTCAATTATATTGAATATATAATATAATAAGACTAACTAAAATTTAATTTTTCATGTCTTAATATTATGTGTATGATTACATCTATTTTATATTCCTTTTCATTTGGCCAACATAAACAAAACGAAATTTAAACTTCTTCGGAAAATTAATAACACGTCGGCAAAGTTCTATTCGCGGTTATCTTTAATACAGTGGATCAAAAAACGCGGAAGATGTACGAAAATATAATTCAGAGTTGCGAATATCAACTGTTCAAAGGGTTATAATAACTAACGCTCGTTTACATTAAATTTCATTCCTTTGAGTGTTCGGATTATTTGTTGTGACGCCAGACTAGAGCGTCGTTTAACTACATGAAACTGCTGTCTCGCGACAGGCTTTATTGTTTCGCATTGTGGACAATGCTTCACGCCGGCAAAACGGGCGTCACACTTGCGATATTCATTTAGCTGATTGAAAAAGTGCAAAGGCGTCTGCTCTTTTCAGCCGGCTAAACATGGATGCATCATGAAACATCAACGAATCAGTAATGATTCAGTGAACGATGAAATTAAACGTCGGCAAAGCGTGGTTAAGTAAAATTGACAAAAGCCTGCGAAAGGTACGCATGTGTGTACACGCTCTTCTGGGTTCGTGCGTGAATGCGGCAACACCAACCGGTCGAGCTTTTTCACATAAAAATGCTTGCTCGGCTTTAGTCAAGCAGTGATAAAACCTGAGTCTCGTTACTTGCGAATTTTCTTTTCTGGCCCATCTCTACATTCACTATACTCGCGATGACATTGGCTGTCTCGCGCATTTCTTTTAGAGAAGAGAAAAATACTTTATTTCGTAATTACAAACTTTATAAATAACTAAGTTACAATAATCACATCGACTAAGTACAATTTTAATTTGACGTTCACAAAAAAATGTAAAGAGATTAAAATTTAATTTTGATGTTTCAAAAAGGTTTCTTCAAAGTCGCGATAAAATTAACTGACATTTTGGGACAGATTTTAGTTTAAAATAAAATCTCAAAATTTGATGGATATTAATGTATCAGTATAGAGGTTTTATATGCGCATGCGTACATAGGTCGAAGAATTATTAATTAAGTTGAAAATTATTGAGTTGAAATTATTTCACAATAACGTTAATATATTACAGAAGGATTTTTCGTGGGATAGGAATGTGAAAAATGTGAAGAGTATATGTAGCGTAATATGTGTATAATTTGCAAGAAATATGCCGAAGTTGTGAAAATGTACGAATTTAAGTTGAAATAATAAGTTTTACGTTTTCTTATCTTGGGGTTCAGATTTTTATAGCGACGATACAGAATTTCTGTAAGTGACGTATAAATCTTTATAGCATAAAAAAGACAGAAACGTTCCATATGTAAAAAATTGCATAATTCTTGATATCTATGTTGTGATTTTAATGCATTTCAAATGACAATATTAAGTTAAGTAAATCAGTATCGATTCAGATGTCTCGGAGGTGCGTTACGCCCAGACGCATTCTGCTGTACAATGAAGCAAAAAATGAATCATAAAAATGGAGTACGTGCACTCGGTGCTCGTGCATGATAATGTGGCGGGTCGCGGGAGCACGACAAAAAGACGAAAGAAATGTTCCGAGCAAACGTAAAAATTTCATTAAGAAAACTGAGTTGCAAAACGAGCGCGTGGAGTGTATGAATACATGAGACCCCTCGTCGTCGCGCCGAGCCAGCGACCTATTATTTTTATCGCGTAACAGATAAGAGCCGGGAGGTTGCCTCCGTGTCGAGAGATCGTTAGACAGATACAAGGAAGATCAACATTTTCACTTGGCTCACTTGCCAACGAGCCCTATCGATCGACTCACCTACCTATCACATTTTTTAATTTTCTTTTTTATTTTTTTGCTATTCATTATCAGTTTTCTAAATTTTTCTGGCGCAGAAACACATGTTTGAAATCACATTCAACACCGCACTTTTGAGCTTCGAATGTATAATTTATACAGTTAATTTTGTTTGTTTATGGAAAACTTTATTTTATTTTATGATAATAAATTTATAGATGTCAATTATATTCAATATAGTAAATCAATTTATTTAAATAAATAATATAAATATTTTTTAAATAAGTATGTTTTATTGTGCTTTATATATGTATGTACAAATTGTGCTATATACATTATACAGTTTTATAAGTATATTCTGTATTATATATTTTTAGAAGAAATATAGTCAGATATAGAAAATATAAAAAGATAATAAATTAAATTTTCACTAACATATAAAATTCAGTTAAAATACTGAAAAATCACTAACTTTTTCTCTTAGTGGTTTATTTGACAATGAAATTTTGAATTTGTTATTTGAAAATTTCAGAACAGTGTAATGATTTACAAATATCGTCTTCCACTTATCAGCAGCTTAAAATTTTTCGTATGGAGTGTGCCATACATTGAGTCATAAATAAATTTTCTCGGGACAAGGCTCAAATTTCAATTGAGATGTTTGTTTTCATCTGATATCATAAAAGAATAATTTAGAAGCAGGAGGAAGTGCGAATGATATTGGCTTCATGATTGATCGATGAACAGCAGTAAATCAAATTTTGATAAATTGGATTGGTATGAACTTGGGTCGGACACATGAAACGAGCAAAAAGACTTAATCTGTCAGCACAAAAAGCTCGACCGCGTTCACTCGGATGCGTCGATTTTCCAAATTGTTTAAATAATTGACGCGACACCAATTGACTCACAAACAGACAGCCCTAGGAAAACTAAAGAACACAAATAACGTTCGATATCGGTCACTTGCTAATTCGCTTGCATTAAGCAAGTGTTATATTTAGCGCGAGGTTCGTAAACTATCGTAGTTTTCTTTAAAACTTTTTTTTCACGACCATAAGCCAGTCAACAGAAAGATCAGTGATTTTGTAGAAAGCAATATTTTTTCGCGATAAAATTCAATTGGATATCAATGCCCCTGTCAATCAGAAAAGAAGCTTTTGAACGAATAACCGAGAATTGTCTAATGCCTAGGGCGGAACCAGCCGCTCTGCAAGATCGCTCTTGCTTGGATTACTCCCTCTGGGAGGTCGTCTGGTATTGGAACCTAATTGTGGAGGTATGAACCGGAGTATCGATACAGCTGGTCTTCCCCAGAGGGCATTAAAAAGCTGCAATATTTGGTTGACGTTTATATTGCAGTTGTCCACTACTTGTTTGATTCCAATCCAGTTTAATATACTGAATTCTAGAAAGGCGAATTATTTGAAGAGGAAATCGATTAATTGGATAGTAAATATTGTTCGTAATATGTGTTAATTATAAATTATACACATCAGAAATTGCAATCCAGTTTGAAGAATATCTACGGAAGCTGGCATGTTACATAATGTGCAAGGTACCTTTATATATATAACTTTGATTTTATACTTAATCAATGTATTTGCGAAAATTTTTGAAGTTTTGCATCATTTTATTTATATAAATTCAATACATAAATATGAATATCATTTGTTTTTGGTAAAACAAAACATTTAAATTGAATGTAACGATCAAAATGTAATAAAATATATTTAAAATATATTGTTTATATTGTAAATAAACATATTGATTCAGCTAGAAATTAATACAATTTAAAGAATCATTAACAAAATTGAGTTCTTTGTACTGTAAATCTGTTAGTTTCTACTCAAAACAACTTTAACGTTTATATAAAACCGCATTTTCATTATTAAAAGAAGTAAATTACAAAGTTTGAACTGAGACAATTCGATAATATGTTTTGTAGAAATATTATAAAAATTGGTCATTCTTGTGAAATGAATGATTGTGATTTTGTCTGAACAATATTTTGAATGAAACAAATTAATTACAGTCTTTTACGCAGTACTTCGAAAATTCAAAACGAAAATTATTCCTTGTCATAATGAGAGATCTTGTTTACACATTTTAACCGGCTGAAATGATGTTTGGTTGTGGGCAAAAAATAAACATCATCGTCGAGGGCGAAATGTTAAATAAAAGCACGTGGTTGAATTTAAGTCAAGGCAAATTCGCGACCCACCTGGGCGTCGGTCTAATTAGTTTTCATCATGCAAATCACATGCAAATGCTGCGCGGATGTAATGCGGAGTCAACAAATTTTTTGACTGGTCCATGTATTATTGTGTGGCACCATATTAGGTCTAACCTTTCGTTTCATTTTTGTTGTGACGTTGAAAAAACATCGCCCCTTCTTTTATAGGCATTAAAACTTGGCGTATTCGTCTTTTTAATGCGCGTCATTAATACATAATAACAGTTCCATATCGCAAAACGAGGGGAACTTCTGCTTATCTCATTTTTGAAAGAACAGTTTACACGAGTTTTTAGCTACCCCAAAACACTTTCTGCTCGTTACATTTTTCGTTCTTTCATGCAATCAAAAGTTGTCTGCGAGGGAAGTTACCTTTTATTGTCAAAAGAACGCATAAAAATATTTTTAAACGATCCTCCAGTGAATTTATATTTTTCCCTATGTCTGGAATTATTTTCAAAATATCTGACAAAATTCGTGCTGTTCGTTATAAAATGTCGTATTATTCTTTATCTTATCACTACAAAATGGTTGAAAAACTGAAAAGTTTGACGGTTGCTACAAGGAAGTACATCAAATGGATATTAGAAGGTGTATTTCATTTACATAATAATTAAACGAAGCACTATAATGCTATGCAAGCGAAATTTCTAATTTCGTCAAACTTGTCGAAAGTTGAGAGTGTTTAATGATAAAGGAAACGTCCAATATGCTTTTTAGTCGAACGCCTAAGGTATTCATCGTTTTGTTTAACTTTTTGTTTATCCACACTTGTTTTTTATTCACATTTAAATAATCACACATCATAAAGAGTAGCTTTTAATCTACTGAAATTTTAAATTCTTTCAAAATTAATCAATACTGAAAGTAGCTGAAGAAATACGAAGATAGCTATGATGTTCCATATTTGTATAATAATTGCCATTATTAAAGCACTCACGATGAAAAATATTGTATAAGCGAAGAAAAAAAATTAGCATATTTTTCCACTATTGATACTCAACTACTGAAGTTGAGAGACTTTTTAATTGCAACGAATATTTTTGGTATTATTCACGGTTTTCAAACTCCATATTTGTATTTCGTATAACACGGATTTATGACTTTGAAGTATGTTCGACGTATTATATTAATCAAAATCAATGTAATGTTATCATGAAGTATAAATAAAACCCGTATTATATTTATATGGTTAGTGAAATTTTATTCGGCCGTTTTTCAAACTATAACGCGAGTATAAAAAATGAGAGAATATCAAACTCATGATTTCCCATCAAAAGGATTGAGTTTTTTTATGAATGAAGACAATGGGTAACGATAAAACGAGTGATATATCACGCGAATCGAAGTTTTAAATTACCTCCCATATCGCGATAGGCAGAATTTTAGAGCAAAATTCGTCGTAGAGTTGTACGAAATATTCAAAAATATGATGAATTCAGTTCTACATCCAGTTTTGGTTTGATTTTTAATTTTTGTCCCCTATTTTCGTCGAATGACTGTCATGTTATGTTGTGCACGGAAAAATCAGCTTGCTGAAATTCACTGAAAATTTGTAGTCCGCTATTCTCACCGAGAGCAATTTTTCCCGCAACCGAGCACGTGCCAGTGTCGGATCAGTTAAACAAACTATTCAATTGGTTTAATGATTTGACTAGTATTCTAATTTAACAGCTTGACTCGTGCCACTAAAATGCAAAACAACGAAATTCATCATGACAAGTAAAATCAAATACGAATATAGAATCACAAGAGTATTTTTAGTGTTGAATTTACTCTAGACTGATTATTCTCATCGTCATTATTGAAAAAAAAGAATAGATGCTAATACTGATTCGTATATTTGTAATAAAATAGAAACGCGTTAGAGATAAAACAGATTTATAAACTTCAAAATGTAGCATAATGAAAAAAAAAATTGTTATACAACTTGAATATTGTTTCGTTCCTAAATACAAATATTGTCTATATGTTTATATTTGTATATATTTCTAAAATAACAAAAAATATATTTTTATTTGACTACGAGCTATCTAAAATAACGATCATAGTATTTTAATTATTAGTCCTATTTTTAATGCATCTGAACGTAGAACTGGAAATGAGTTGAAATTGGCTCTGCTATGATGTCATCGTCAACAAGACCTGTATACCATCTTATCGATGTCAACGCTGGGAACAGCGGATGTGCTTGCATTTGGTGAGTGTTGTGTGTGGACTGTATGCTACGCTAGGACAGATCTGTCACTACGCGATTTCATCACAATTAAGCATCATTCTATATTCGTACGGACATTACTTCGACTTCAGGTCCAGCGGCACATCATATGGAAAAACGAATTCAATATTTCACGTGACAAAGCGTGGATCTAAAATCAAATTTCACGTGTGTGAAGCTTATTCGATAAACCAAATCATAATCGCGCATTCATCTGGGCTTTGTTTTCATTTTCGGCTCAATGCAGATCGTATCAAATAATCGCGAACGAATTATTGTGTCTGTATTCTGTAATATTCATACTAGCTGCGGCTCGCTGACCATGCTTTCTCGGCTCGCTTGTTCACATTATCAATTACGCTCTGGTAATCTGCTTATGATTTCGGAAAAATCGGTCTGACGTAATATGGCTGTATCCATTATCGTGGATTTTGTTGGTCACAGTATGATAGAGAGAAAGGATCGATGAAGTTGGAATTCGTGATGAGATCCAGTGGCAGAGGAAGCCGATGGAAATTGAAATGTTCGGATTGCGAGTGTAAAAGTTGCGCGAGCTTGATTTATGGCCACTAGTGGCTTTCCAAGTGTCGATAGATAGTTCTTACTAAGGGAGCTTGGCGCTCCAGTTACGCTACTTCGAATAGATGATCGGGATTCAAAACAAACGTTCATGGCATGGATATGGCTGAATTAAGAATTATTTATTAGTGATGACTGAACGAGGAATAATTCACGTAGGATATCTAGATAAAAGTTTATCTACTCAGGCTTGAATTGCAACTCGTAAACACTAAGCGCATATGATAAGCTTAACAGACACTGTTTAGAAAGATGGATCACCTCCCGCTCGAAATTCACGTGGTTATTCAAACGTTCTAACTAGGCACTTGAGGATATTATCAATCTCAGATAATAAACACGTCAAATCGTGAATGTTTTCCACAGAACACGTGGGATGATAAAGTCTTTTCTATGAAATAGCCATGTTTACGAGATACGCCAAAGGCTCTGCGAGATGATTTTATCTTTAGCCAACCATACCGATGGTCAAGTCCTGCGAACTTGAGAAGCTATTTCTTCAAAACTGTAAAGTGTTTTCCTTAAAGTGATGATTTATAGCCATGTTAATTTTACATGACCAAGATTAAACGATGTAACCACGATAAACATGATATCAATTCTGTTATCAGAAGATTTATGTCTATATTATAATCGAATTTGAAATGCTAATGAAGCAGTTTTCAGTGGAACAGTTGTAAACAGATCTTCGTATCTGAATTTCACTCTATTCTATCCATCTAAAATCGCAAATTCTAGCTTGCCAGAATTGTACACACTAGTATAACTAAACCACCAATGAGTTTCCCGCAAATCAATCACTCCCCCCCCCCCCCCCCCCCCCCCCCCCGCCCCACCGCCCCCCCCAAATAGATAGCTCTAACACTCACCCAACAATTCACAAGTCAAATAAATGCAGCACCAAATCGCACATTCATGCTGATGCTATTACTATTATATC
>JABFQD010000325.1:0-28720 GCA_022817045.1 Psix sp. ZL-2020
TATATATATATATACCATATATGAGTGCATACATAATAAGTCATACAAGTTCACATTTCATACATGCAAATACAGACCATTAATGTATCCATACGTGTAATATTTACGAGCACATAATTGTAATTTCTCGAGCTTAGGTAAAACCATAAATAGACTAGTTTGACTTTAGTAATTTAATTCGCCGACAAAATTTGAATGTTTGTGAAATATTGAATTATCCAAAAGGTAATGAAAAAATAATGTTGTAAAAATATTCGAAAATCGGCATGTTCTAGTTTCGCCATCCCTTGAGACTGCGCGTCATTAAGTCCATAATGAAACGTTTTTTCTCGTTGTAAAAAGATACCTGACGATGTGTCGGGTTTTATGGTATTCGTCGTTTCATTACTGGCGCGTTACCTCACGAAGACTGGAAAAGCCATTACGCGGCGAACATTCTCTGAAACGGCGCGCAAGCCTAATATTAATCTAAGTAGTCAATCATTTTGGTCTTAAAATATCGTTGCGCTAAAAGTACATCTTGTATAACGCGCGGCGGTGTTTGCGAATTATTGCGTATCATGCTTTTTGTGTGACGAAAAAGTGTATGGAAATTCAAAACATTCCTCGCAATGTCGATGTTTCAACACACGCGCACGTGTTAATCGTCGTGACGTCATGCGCCAGCAATCAAAATTGTTTTGTATCAATTCATTTTTCAAGGGCTAATGAGTCAGATCGCTGAGACGCAATACCATAAATGTTAATTGGAACTCGATTTCGTACCATTATTCTTTGTTATGACAAAACGGTTGGGCTTCTTTCTTAATTGCCGTTGCTCCAATGAACTCCATTGTTGTTCGGTTCTGTCATGAATGACACATTTGTGTCTTTTGGCAAAGTAAAAAGTCGATAACAAACAATTTATTTGTGTAGGAGAATAAATATGGACATTCAAATGGAGCCATTTTTTGCGCACGGATGAAAACATTGGACAACGAGTAACGACAGGTTCTCGTTGCTTCTTGTGTAGCTGATGGTCTGGACTAATCGGACGATGACCCTCGTTTCGGTTATTTACGTTTCAAACATTCTTCTCATTATACGTGATGTCAGAGCGTTCACTAAAATCGACATTGTTTGACGCATCAATGTGACGTAACTGACCGTTAACGGTCAAATTTATCTGAAATTTGAATTGACGTTGAAACGAAAATTTCGTTTGTTCATTTTTCCAGCCTCCTCGTAATTGTCCCTCCCCAGCGTCCATTGCGAAAGTTCTCATTGTTGACAGGTTTCGAGATAAAAATATTGATGAATAATTCATCCCTGCTTATTGTTTCATTGATGCTTGTCTCCATCAACAAAGGTCGTACAAAATATTTATAACCAAGAGTTAGATTATTTAAAAACACGCGCTTTATTTATGAATCGAAAAGGATAATTGATCGCAATTGATGGACGTCCAGTTGAAAATCAAAGTTGCACCGAGGAAGGCATAATAAGGATTACATAAATTGTACAATTGTCGTAGCGAAGAAATGGAAATTCCGCAGTGGGATCCGCGAAATTTGATGTGCACAGGCACAACAGTGTAAACATGCCGGCGGTGCGCGCGCGCGCACGCGCACATCGCAGTTGCAGTGCTTGCACGTGCACGTGTGTGAACCGACTCACACAGCGAAGAGCATTGCGGTGCATAGAGGACCGTGACGTCATAGCTCCGTGGCACGTGGCAGTCCCCCTGCCGCACTGCATCCCGCGCGCCGGTAACGCACCGGGTGCAACCCGGCCGGCCGGGGAGGACGCGCGTCGAGTAGCAGCGCGCGCACTACGGTGGGGGAACTTAAGGTCACCGCGGCCCTGACTGCACGCGCGCGCGGAATACTATCTATGCGCGATCATCCCGCGCGCGCGGAAGATTTATTTCTAGTTCCGCCTAACCTTCGCGGAAACCAACCAGTTTCCACTTTTCCACGGCCACGACGCCGCTTTTCGCCCAAATTCACTCACCCCCGCACACTTGGCCCATTTCTTTTTCGCATGCCCAGCGACATCTAATCGCATCGATTGCAAGGGTTGTGCTTGCTCTCCACGTGTCACCTCGATTCTCCGAACTTGTATTTTCGTGCTTTACAGAATTTGACGCAAATAACGAAACTTTATTTCAAAGTCGTTACGTCTTTTAAAAAAGTTACGTTATTGCTAATATGATATTGCACTGAAATATTAGTTCAGTGGAAATGATGCTAATTACAATGATTCCTCTAGCGTGACGTCAAATAATAGTACATTCGAAAATGAAGTATTTTGAAATGATCAAATAGTCTAACGGTTGTTCAAGTCGCTTTTTAAACACGACCAGCAAACAAAATGAAATGAACGAATTTAACGAGAGCAAAAGAGATTTTGACAATCTCAAATGACAGCGTCACAATTGAGTCGAGTGAAACGAAAAGGTATAATATAAATAAACAAAAAAGCGTGTCGTAATTTTCCAGTTGCACGCGTGAAATTCCAGTATTGATTCTTCCATTTGCTTGACGGTTATTCATGCAGGAATTTTACCGAATCCGTTTTTCTGCGTACACATCTACGAAATTGATGGAGTATCAGAAAAGCTAGTTCGGCCAATACTGAGAAAAGTGTTTCCAGTAAGTCGGAAATTGTGTTCGCGGGTTATAACGTATTCATAGAGAAAGGAAAGACTCATCGTCGCGTCAGACAGCGAGCAAGATGGTGAAGGAAAGGAAACTTTTAGCGTGTTAGTTTTCTTTTTGTTGGATCGCTGGAGGAAGTATACGAAGCGAGTAGAGATAAAGGCCAGGGATATGCACTGATGCGCCAAAACGTAGGGTCGTTTGGGCTTCACGCGATTCGATAATTAGTCGCTGCGTGCGAACAATAATTATGTAATGCACGTCGTGGGTGTTTCTGGCTTGGAAGGATGGATGATTAGGTGGAGGGTATGAGTGAATTAGATAAAGAGGCGCTGATAAGCTGTAAATGAATTAAAAACAAGGAAATTCGGATGGGTGTTGAGGCGCAACGGAAGATAAGCTCAAATTCAACCGAATCAACTCAACGCCATCTCTGGTGCGTTGGATGCAATGTTGATGGAAACGTATCTCTTTGTTTATCGGCAAGAAAAATAATGAAAATCAATAAACATTATTAATTACGACGTGTCAATTAAGTCGTTGTTATCGAAATGAGCATCATAATTTCAACATCGAATATCATTGATATAATAAAGCGTCATCGTGTGTTCAACTAAGCCACTTGTTTTTAATAATTCATTACCACGCGCGGATATCGACTGAAAAATTACAATAAATTATGATACATTCGTAATCATCCGGATTGTCGTGCAAAATCAAAGCATTCTTGAATTTGTTGTCACCTTCGTTCGAGCTGCGTTATTGAGACTTACGTAATCCGAAATCAACCAACCGCGTGACTCCGTCAACACAACGCTTTGATGGCGATATTTTTGTTCAAAAGTCCGTCCCTATGGAAAAAAGCCGAAACGAGGAGGAATTTTCGAATATATATTTGCATAACGATTTGCAATTTCATAGCGAAGATTTATAGCGAGCTATCATTGCATCATCGTCTTATTGTCGGTTTCTTTTTATATTTGGCTAGAGACACGGTAGTGTCTCTCGATCTCCGCTTTCCGCCGAGCGAAAAATTGCATTTGCAAACACAGTTTTTCTGCCGCTACATTTTTTCCATCCACCACGGTAATTTCATCACGATTGGTTACAGAAGCGGATACAAATTACAGTTATTATTTATAACAGGCGCGTTCTTAAATCATGACAAACCTAATTAACAATAGACCACGCTTTGGCATCGCCTGCCTGTCTCTTCCCGGCCTTTCCCTTTCGCCATTCCGTCATACTTGCGTGGATACAACAGCATTACTTATTGTTATACATTTCCACATTTTTTCTCTCTCGTTATTCGCTAATTATTAGCTTCGCATTCCTAATTGAGTCTTTCCTCAGGCCCGGAATTTTGGCGCCAATTTTCGACTCGACCGTTACGCGGCGTTGCTTTTTCCCGCGCTCAAATAATCCAGCAAAATAAGACACACCAACTTTCTTCCGTATTTGCCGGCCGGCGTAAGACGATGCATATCATCATATACCGTGACATGCTCGAGCACATTATGTAACAGAATTGCGTCAACAGACGTCTGTCGTAAAGTCGCCCGGCAACAGGGCGCGCGCTTACCAGTGGCTGCGTTCAAGCGCTCTCATTAATTGCGTCCTCCAAATCGCGCCTGACCTTTCGACTCTATTGTTTCGGATACGCAAAGTTCAGCATTATTCTCTTAACGCTTATCTCTACATCTAAACGTCCTTTTCTCGTTTTCAGTAAAAAAAATAATAATCCGCCATGATGCTTTTTTTACCTTATTACAAGTTTCCGTCTTTTTTGTCTTCACTTTCAATTCAAATTGATTATAATAAACTCAACGAAATATGCGAATATCATTTTTGGACAAAAATTCCATTTTATACGTTTCAACCTTGGTAACAAGAAGCGAGGAACATTCAAGTGTATTTATATTGCATTTATAAAACATCAGTCTCGATTAAATATCACCTTAAACAAATAAACCAGAAGAGTGAATTAACATTTCACGATTCGATGTAAATCATCGAGCTATAAAATCGACAAATACCTCCAATTGACTAATTGTGCGAAATTTGACAATTCTTCAGTAAACATTTGAAGCGTTTCAAATCGTTCATTTTTAACCTAAAAATTCAATTATTTGTGGCTACCGTGACCTCGCGTTTTTGGCATACCTAAAATTGGTTAATAATTATCGCGTCTTTTTGCAGTCAAACACATATCGCTTTAATCGATAATCGAACTTTGTCTCCCGGAACGTCGGAGTTCTAAAAATAGTCATGCAAAAAGTATGGTTCAGCTGAACTAAGCGTACGTTGAATTTCGTGGATAGGTCTGGGCCGAAGCGGAAACAGGGACAGGTGGGGAAGGTCTTTCAACCGATAGACGCGGGCTTAACGTAATTTTTGTTCGGTCGCGCGGGTTACGCAAAGCCTCAAAGATGCGAGGATAAGCTCATCAGCGCGCGGCCTTGGCCACAGCTCGTTGGCGCTGATAAATATAATAGGCTCGCGATCACCCAAGATATTATTGTATCAGGCTTTCTCACACTTTTATGTACTTCAAAAATGCTACACAATCATCAAACATAACGTAACGGTCATGGCTTGTTTACTGCTCAATGCCCAAACTGGCCCACCTCAAAAGTTTAAACATTCATAACTCAACGAGTTTACGAAATAAAACTACCAAGTCTCGTTCACTTGCAAATTGCGAGTGAATAAATCCAGGAATACTTTTATATTCATTGTTACTATCATGTCGGTAAAGAAGATTTCTTCATTATCGACACCCAATACAGAAATCTTTCATTAATATGACAAAATTGTATATTGCTAATAAAAATAATGAAGAAGCCGGACCGGAGGAGGCGTAGCGTAGGTCGCCGGGTGACGTCGAGCAATGGCGGCCATGACACCAGACCGAGATTACGCACACAAGAAATACTTGGCATGAACGCCGCGCCACTCGCGCCTCTTCTGCTACGTAACCTTTTCAAGCTCCTCTCTCTCCCGTGAGCCATCTTTCTCTCATGCTCGTTACGTCATGCAACAACGCGTACTACACATATTGAATTTCGAGCGGCAAGTCTCGGCGAATGCTAATCGAGCGGGACCATTTAAACGCGGCTCTCCTTTACTTTTCACGCTGATCGCTGACTTAATTGCCGGATAAAAGCAGTATGCAATTATTTCCCCAAAGACACCGTCAGATCGCATTTACACGTGTATCGCTCATTGGCTACGGCAATAAATTCCCGATTACCTCCAATTCAATTTCCTTGTCAACTTGAACCGAGAATATTCGTTTCAATGTGTAAACATATGTTTCAAACCGAAACGTTGAAAATCCGAGAATGAAACAGTTAAACCTTATATAAACCTATTATAATAATAACGGTCGCTTTTCAAACTTCAAATTCTAACCGACAAATCAATAAATAAGATTTGCATCTTTTGATCATTGCCAAACAAATCCAAGGCAACGAAGTAGGTCAGAATAATTTGGTTGTTGTTATCGCGGGACTAATCATATTACCACTCGGCATTCGCGCAAAACTTGTAGCGGCCGGCGAAAAAATTACGTCACCGACGCGTGGCCATTACGCGATCGGCGCGTTCGCGGCGACGAGCGTTCTCGATCGCGTAACACAGCCTCGATCCTCAGCATTAAAAATACTCGCCAGCTCGATTTTCATTTTGTTCACGTCGGTAATCATCATAAAGATCGGCATCGCGCGTTATTTATATTTTTCCGCCTAGCCATTGCGACCAACTGTCCGTTATTTTTGTTTCTCGATTTTATTTCAGAACTTTATGTCTATGCTCGGCTGATTATCTTTCGACTTTTTCAATTGAATTTAGGTCAACTTGAGTTTCTCCGATTCGTCAGTTATTTTTACTGCGCGCGTCCAAATCGACGCATCTTTTTTTACCATCTACATATCGTGTTCAGTCGAATCGTACGTGTTATATTCAAAATGGATCCCGTGTGTTGGAAATTTGAAAACGTACTCATATTTGTATATGGTAATCAAATTTGACAGATCGACTTGTATATTAGGTATTCAGCAAAGAAACAACGGCTGTGCAAGCTCGCCGCGGCGGTATAATAAATAATGTATGTAAACAGTCGTGTAGGTGGCGCGCGCGGCCACCGGTATGCTCGACCTTGACAATAGCATTGTTTTGCGAAAGGTAATGAGACGAGAAGGAAGCTGCGCGGACGCCGTTGGGACAAAAGACACGCGCGAGATTTCGCGACCTCGATCTCGAATCCGCAGACCTTTTGGTGAACGTATTATTGCGTAATTCAACTTCTTAGTTTACTGGATGACAGCTGTCTGTCGCATTGACAGATGTTCATCATTTTTATCTCAATAATTTGCCAATAAACTTTTATTTTAGAACAAGAAATGCTATTCTTTGAATCGTCACGTGCAACTTCCCTCTCTCCTCAATTTAACTTCACAATTAAATACTTTAATGATTTCTTTTCCTAAATATAATGCACAGTTTTTTATCTTCGATTAAATACGACAAATGTTTTAATCAAATTATTACTACAAAAAATATAGTAATAAATAATATATAAATAATAGTAATACAAAATAAAAAGTCAATTCGTCTCCATAAATATAGATGAAGTTTGTAAGAAGTTATATCATCATTTAAGAAAAACATTTCTAGAAGTTAAGCGATTTATATGGTGGTTATCATATGGTGGCCATTCAGCGGCGAGAAGAGAGAAGAAACTACCACATAACGGCACGTGTGACTGAACAAAGTAGCTTCGACGATAAGATATTGTTAGGTCAAGGTGGAAATGACGGGGGATCGATACTCCGAGTGCTTTGGCGGTGTTCGTGGTACGACCTTGGACGAACAACTTCCGAATTGCGAGAGCGACATGTGCGGCGACGCCCAGGACCTGCGGCTTGCGACCGAGATTGCTCAGAAAAAGTCGACCAGGACCTAGGACACGACTACATTCGCCGATCGGTTCGTTTCAACTTGCCATTCCCACTTGATCGAGCCGGCTTCGCTTTCCAACCGACTTTAAAATATGACTGTGTAATATAACAAATGAATAAAGACCGAGTGCTTCCTTTTGAAAAAGCAAAACACTTTTGTAATTACCACAATATAACAAACGAATGAAACTATATTAAAACAATGTCAATTTTGTAAACAAATAAATATTTTGATTCAAAATAACTCAAATATAAATCAAACGAATAGAAATCTTATTTAAAAGAATGAATCATTTAATACAAAATCTCTGTTTACTTGGAAGACTATTATTTCAAAAACAAACTACCAGATGGCGTCGTTTCAAAAAAGAATAAAACCACTTGTAATTTGCTCCGGCGAACCGCTTGATCTCGCCAAAACCTTCCGCTAGATGGCCGCTAGCACAAAAAGCCACAACATAACCCAAGTAGCCTCGTATCTTCAGAGTAAATTGAGAAAAGCAATTTGATCCGCGGATCGGTTTGGATAGGCGATTGCGTGGCGATCGATGCGGCAGGGTCTCCGACGAGTATGGTTGGCCGTGCTCGCGTTCTCTAATTGCACCAAATCCTTGAGTGCAATTAGGCTTGCGCGCTCGTGCGCATTATGCAAGTGTGTCGTTTCGACATCGGTTCTCGGGCGCGCAGGCGTGAACGAGCGAGCGAACGCGGCCAAATGACTTTCTCTCGGAACCTGCCGCGAGATATCTCGGCTCGCTTTCGCGCGGCCTGGATCTCTTGGCAGTGAACCGAATAGCCGATTCGGGCCGCGCGATTCGATCCTTTCTGGAAAGGCCACGCGCTCCGTAAATGGCAGTGTAAAAATCCGGCTGCCCGAGCCAATCCAAACTATCGTTTCCTTCCGCGCACAATCCCCCTCCCCATTTTTCGGTCTCACTTTTTTTTACACAAATCGATTTCTTTTATAATCGGCGCTCAAAAAAGAGGTCGACTTTTATTTTCGAACGAGTTCCCATGAAAGTCCAAAATAGATTTTGAAAATAGGGCCCGTCCAAATTTAGCTGATTTCGAAACCCAAGAAATGTCGGCGTCTGAAAACGATTCGTCATCGCGATCAACGGATAGCAAAAGGGTCCGCTTTCAAATGTATCTCTCATCGTGAAATTGATAATGAGCCAACGTGAATGTCATTAAAAATGATTATGCAAGTTGGACATTATGGTTCGCGCACAATTATCAGCTGATTCGGTTATGATCAATTATGCAACGATGCGATGCGATGCGTCGCTTGCATTTTGTCATTCCCAGATCGAATTGGAGATAATTTGACCGCCGAAAAGGGAGCTCTAGCGTGTAAAAGTCATCGGTCAACGGGACGAAAAAAGACAGATTAGATCGGCACATTCCGTCACGAAGTCGTGACCGTTTGGATAGCAAATTTTGAGTCGAGTAAAAAGTAGCGCGCCGCAATGATCCGGAATAATTGTCGCTCGTTAAAATCGCGCCGATTCGTTTCTACAAATACCGTCGCAACGGTACCGACAGCGACCCGAATTAGATCGCATTGAAGTAGGAGACATCGGGTGGGTAGTCTCTGATTCATTGCATTCGGATAATTCAAAAGAAAAGTGTAAGTTTTGTGTTGACAAATGGTTATTCATCATTTTGATTATGATCGAAAATATCACTGTTTCGTCCAAATATTGTGTATTATAGAAATTCACATTCTACGATGAAAAATAGATTGTATTAAGACTAATCAATGGGTTAGAATTAATCGATTCGGAAAACGTTAAAAAAAAGAGTTCCGTTCACACAAAATGACACTGCGAATCGTTTTAAACAATATTAACATAAATGTGTACGGAAAAATCTGACGTTTCTATAAATATTTCTGTTTTCAAAACAGTGTGTCTTATGACTATGAATGATTTTGTCGTATATTTAATTCTACAATTTTTTATGTACGTGACTCACGTTTTCTTATTAAATATAAAATACTACATCACATATTTTGTTCCCAATGAAAGATGTGTTTCAAATATTTTTCAAAACATGATACTATTTTTTTCAATTATGACAGCTTTAAGGTTACTCACTTTGGTGGCGAAGGAAGACGAGCAACTTATAACAGAAATTTAGAAAATATTGATAAATTCATATTTACAGGTTTTATGATGTTTACGATTTAAACGTTATGATTTATAATCTGCTTCAAACAGTATAGATGTCAATTAGATATCAAAATTATATATTTTTTTCTTGTTATTTTTCTTATGCATTACATTTTTATCAATTATTTTTTTATCACTGCATGAAATAAATACCACTTAAAAAATGTAAAGATAAATAGTTTGATAATTACATTTACTTGTTTTGGCGATTAATTTCAAAATACATCATTAATTAAACGATACTATTTGTTAAATGACAATTAAAAAGTCTAATTGAAAAATAAGAAAAATAAACAGGTTGGAATTAATACTGTTTCAAGTTCAACTCAGATTTTAGTTTATTTGTAATCTTTTGATTTGTAATGTCATCAGTAATCTGTAATTATTTTTGTAATATCATTTCCCTTGCCACTCAAAAAAGTGTTCTTGAAAACAAAGTAAATGATAAACTAATAAATGAACAATTTAAGCATCAACATTTAGAAACAGACAATTAGATTTGTGAAGATAAATTTACTAGTTTCCGGTCAATATGGAAAGAATCCACTTATGATAAAAGCATCTATTATTGCTGGTTGTATTGCATCACGGCAGGCGATCGATGCTGAAACATGTGAAAAATGAAACCTCTGTTAACAAAAGAACTGATGTAGAAGGGTTTAACATTGACCTCTTCAGTTATTTACTACGAGGGAATAGAAATAATAAGAAACTCGAACGCTTGGTTATTTTATGCTAGCAAATCATCAGTTCAAAATTCAAAGTAAAGTTTCATTTAGATTTTTCAAAACGTTGAAAGTTTTTATTAAAAATTCAACTCCTTTTGAATTTCAGAACTAAAACTGTAAAAGTGAAATTCAACACCAAAAAGTAATATCAAATTTGAAACTTGAGGCAGTATTTTTTTTGTCTTTTTTCTTGGAACATCTAAAATGTTCCAATTTTCGTCATACTTTAAAAAATAATATATAAAAAAACAAAAATGTAAATAATGAAAAGTAATATTAAAATAAATTTAAATTTAACATTTGTTTCAAATTTTCCATTTTTGCCACAATTTCTTAAATTTGAATTTTTCACATTATTTTAACAACAATTTTATGTTTAATTGAACATTCTCAATTTGAAAACAAAAGAAACATTTAATAGAAAAACAATAAATCAAAAGCAAACAGTTTCAATCTCTAAAACATGTTTGCCCGAGGAAATTGTTGACGTAAAGTTCGTGGAACGAGCGCAATTTAAATGTCCATTATACTAATTCTCGGTCGGGCATTGTGCACGGCACCTTATCGCGTATGAATTTCGCTGACGATATTTGATTTCACGAGCACTCGGATCACGCGAATCGTCCGTGCCAGCTGATTGGGCTACGCACGGTGGCAGCAGCTGTCGAGCGTGGCGGGTTTTTTGAACTCGCGGGGGAAGCGTCGAGAAAGCGACCGACCACGAGAGAGAAGGATAGTCCTGCCCTAGGCTAACGTTATCCTTGGTCGCCAAACCTGCCGAGATTGCCTCCCCCTCCATCAAACGTATCTCTATCTTTCTTCTCTTGCTCGCTCTTTCTCTCTTTCTTTCCTTAATACTACCCCCTTAAGTAACAAAGTATTCTCTTTAAAAGCTTAATTTCATCGATTTTAAATCATGTTTATTTTAACATTTCATACTTTTTCAACAACAACCTTATGTAAAATAATATAAAATTAAATTAAATACCAAATTTGAAATTGAAATTTAATTACAATAAATTATATTAAAAATGGAATAAATAAATTTATAGACAGGAATAGTGAAATCAGTTTTCTTAAACGGAGAAAATGAAATGTTTACAAATTCACATTTTATTAGCAACTAATAAATTTAATTGGTTATTTGTGAAAAATGAGTATTTCATTAATCAAAATATGCAGTTTTGATATGAAAAATAACTTTTATAATATCATTATTTACTATAAAGAAAATATTTTGACTCTACGAAATATGAATTTTCAATCCTTTTTATAGATATAATTGTTCATATGAGAAAAGGAAAGAGAACATGCCTGTCTCTCTTGTACAGCGATTTATTAAGGCAATATCGGTTGTTTCTTAATAGTAATTGGCTCAGATTTATGTTGAGTAATTATACATTCAAAGATTGTAGTCGACCAATAATCAATTTAGTTTTGCGTAAAGTAATCGCGAATTTGCAAATTGCCGTTGAGTGTGGATTATATTGATGTAATATTACACGTCGAAACGTTCATTTTTAATGAATTCAAGTGCTGCGAGGCAGCAAAAATTATTGGACTGAATCAAAAGCGCAGTAGATAAAAGGAAAACAATAAAAGCAAGAATATAGAATCATAATTTGCAGCCGATTACGAATAATGAACATAATTCCCGGTTGAAACAAATTTGCTTGATACGCTAGAAGTCTAATTTGAAATTCATCTACTTTCTCCTAGCAATCATGTCAATCCGGCCAGCGCAAAATGACGTCTTTACGTGTATTTAAGAAACAATTTGGACAATAATTGACTTGAAATTGCTCGACGTGGTACAAAAACAATGGGGTGCTCATCACCCGTGTGTGCCATATTTTCGTCTAAGCTGATGCTCGCACGCGCGCGCGCGCTCGCGCGCGCGCAGCTTTGCGAAGCTCAATTGAAAATGCACCGGAAAGTTGCGATTATCGTTCGTTTCATTATTCTTTTGTTCCCGTTTGGTTTATAGTCATATTGTTATGATTTCTAATAAAGTTATAGCTTGGCCATATTTTCTATCAATTATTTATGAACAGAGCGCAGCGAAATGGTTCGCGGTTTGGAAATCGCGAATGCTCGAGGTAAAAAGTCGATGGGGTCCCGTTACGATATCATAACGCGATGGGATACCTGTTATGGGTTATTAGTTGGTTTGATGCGGCGACCATGTTATTCCGCAGAAACAGAGGTGAGCGACCCGACCCGACCCGAGTCATTGCGCCTACGTCGATGCTTCGTAGCTCGCTCATGCTTTGTCTTTCCTCTCGCTCGGCCGTGCAAACCACACGGAATTGTATTCGCGACACGTGGCCCGATACCATCGCTCCTTTTTGCACATTCTTATCTCCGCGACAGCAAATGCCAAGTTTATCGACGCGCCGCGGTTTAGCTCAATTTCACGTTAGCTTACGCACAAATTCGACTCATCATTCTCGTGTCATTTGTATTCTTCTTGACTGATGCGCCGCTCGATTCCGCGAAATCATTACAACAAGTGCTCGAAAGTCATAATCAAAAAATGCCAAACACAAATTCAAAGTCACTTGTGTACGATGCCAAGAGAGCCTTTGCTGTCAGTTGTGTAAAATGAAAGCAGCGCGAATAAAATGCGCTTTTTGTTTTGCAACTTTCCTCTTTGAATTCGTTTTTCTTCGAATATACCGTGGTTAATGGTTTAATCAATTTTGAAAAGTTGGAAAATAGAACCGAAACTGGCTATACGCGGAAAAAGGTGTGCAGTTAAATGTGTAGATGACGCTGTTCAAAAACTCGCATCATTTGGAAAGCAATAAAGTTAATTGACTTTAAGTCGTATGGCGAAAATATCGTTGCGTCTTGGGAAAAGGGCAGAAAAAGGAGACTGAAAAGCGGATGAAAAAATAGATAAATAAATGTCGGCAAACTGCGACGTTAAGATGGATAAAAAACGAGCCAGCTAGGATAGCATTTGGGTCGAGCATCGCGAGCAGTTTGTCGGTTGTAAAGCAAATGAATTTGCAGTCAGGCAAAAAAGTCGCGAACTTTTTGTGCGCGCGCAATCGAAGAGCACAATACCGTTTGGCTGTGATCAATCTCCGTTGCGGCGTTTTCTTTCGCCAGTTGAGCACAATAATAATCGTTTTACGACTTAGGTCCATATCTGGTTGAAAGCAGGCTCCGCGTGCTAACTCGTTTAGCCTTAAGTTGAGCGCAAAGCCATGATTAATTCACGTTTCCTTATGGCTAAGGACATTGTTTACGCTCTGGATACTCAATATTGCCGAGCGCCACTAGATATAAAGTGCTTATTACGATTTATCGGCAGTGTCGAAATCGCCAAGATAAATATGATTAGCGTCGAAAGTGCTCGGCCTTTAAAAAAATGTTCATAAAAATCAAGGTTGGTCCGCATTATTTTCTGGGACTGTTCTTTCCCAGCCGGTAAAAGGATATGTTAGCTACGCGACAATTTCAAGCCAATTTTCCATTTTCTCATATCGAATCAATTGATAAGTATTAACACACACTAAAACATTTTCCACACTACATAAAACACATTTCACTTGTTTATCAATAACTATGTAGTATCCAAATTTCTTTGTTTGAATTTTCAATTATAATCAATTTTAATGTTACTAAATCCGAAAATAAAAAGAAGACATTTTTATTTTTCAAATGATCATTATAAAACATCAAACATCAAAATTTATAGTGAACTCACTTTATTTTTATTTATATTATACTTTAAACCTAATAGTTTTTTTTCAAACATTCATAAGATTTCATTTTTAATCATGCCAATTAATTAATCTAGGAAATAGATTTCAAGAAATCTTCGATTGAATCAATTAATCGCCTGCTATCAGTTATACATGGCGTTGACGAGTGTTCGTCTAGCAGCTTTTTGCTACAATTACAATGCCAAAGCCACGCTGTTTTATCACGTAAATCCATTTGGGTCACAATTAATTCTTAAATTGTATTTTGATGATTTCCTAATTATCCTATTCTTATTTTGCAATATGGATATTCTACTTTAAAGGAAGGAGTGATATCAGTCGATTAATCTCTTATACTAATATTTAGTAATGTGAAAAGAGAAAGTGTAATTTTCATGTATGAAAATACGTTATGATTTTCGCCTTAAAGTTACATTCAACTTCTAACTACTTTTAAATTTTAGTTTGATAGATAAATTATTTTTACAAAAGATTTTATTGTTTCCAGTAAATTTACTCGTAACAAAATTATATTTCACTTGCAGTGATCGTTAAATTATGACTAAGTATAAAAATATATTCTCTTTTATTATATTCAATCGTTTTATATTACTGTGGAAGAAATAAGATAAAACAAAAAAGTTGATGAATTCAAGCTTAATAAAAAATCATTTTCGCGCAATCCTTGATAAATAACACTTACAAAAATTGCATTACAGAATATGTTATATACATAGTACAATAATAATAATCCACAAAAATAAAATAAATTTTTATTATCCTGTTATTTAGCGTCATTATGATTTTATTTCAAGTGTAAAGCATTTTTACAACGAAATGTTTATCCTTCAACTAAAACTCGATTTTCATTAGTTGTTTATTATATCCTTGCAAAACTTTGGCGAAGACAAAAAAATCTATTATTTTCATACGCCGAAAGACTTTATCTAACCGATAAAATGTTCAAATCTTCTCAACCATTTTTTACTCTCCAAATGCAAAATAAATCTCCATTTGAAAACAACTTTTTCATTATGTAGCTGAAGAAACCGATTATGACAGCCAGAAATTAGGGTCGAAACAAGAATAAACGAAGAATCTCTGTTCAATCCGTCGGATCATTTCTTGTTCCTTTTTCTTTTTTTCTTTTTTTTGCAAACGAAAAAATATGCGTCTTTGTTGGTGCACACATTGGTTCACGACATCAGGTTCGCTCCAGCCTTGGACAGAAATGTAGGGAGATCGGCCGATCGGTTCGCTTTCGTTACGACGTCATTATCAAGGTCGACGCGATGTTATCTCGTTGTTTCCTTTCGCGGAAAGCAACACCTGGGCAGTGACCGCGCGCATTGGCCGTCGCTTTGGTTGGGCTGTTGGCTCGAGTCGCGCGTTGATTACGATTACTTATTATCACGATCGGCAAGCACACGCTCGGAATAATTATTGCGCTGATCTTAGCGGTACTTGGAGGAATAAAATTGCACGATAAAGGAGCATAAATTGGCAAAAAAAGTGCGACCAAGGGAGAGCGGGGCGAGGGAGAGAGAAGGTGGGAAAGGCAGCGAGAAAGAGTGAGAGGGAAAGGGGGCGGGGAGGGGAGGGTAACCGGATTAAGGATTTGAGATCGTTGCTCCGTTTCATTCAGTCACGCTCGAATGACATCTGCGAATTGTTTTTGCGGATCATAATTTTCTTCAAATCCTTTAAACAAAATCGGTTACCGGTCTCGAGGCTCTCGAACCGGTTTCGATTAGTTTACTTGGAAAAGCTAATCAGTTCTCTAATACCGATCGTAACTTCTAATGTTTTTCGTCATGCGTCCAATTACGTTGTAACGACAGCGCCAATTAATCAATTTTTCGATCGCCGTCAATCAGTTTCAGGCGCAAGACTGATTTATGGACTGCAATTTGTGTTTCGTAATTTTAAAGACCTTTTATGATTACTTTATTGTCGCGCGCGACGCTTATAACTATATTACATTGAAAAAGTCTCTCGTAAAAAACATAAAAAACTTCAAATTTACATAAAAGGTTCGGTGAATTTATTTACACGAGCGGGGTAATGTGTTAATAAAGCTGAGCCAATCAGTCGCGAAGATGGTTCGGCCGCGGCGGAAGAACAGTATATACATATATACGTATAATAAATGCATATATTGTTTTAACATTAATGCGACATTACGGTAAGAAAAACGTCAAGCGCTAAACAACATATAAACACCGCTGAGAAACGGTGATAACGTATACCGGTTTACTTGCAATTATGCAAAGTCACACTCGCACTCGAAACCCGTTATTTATATAATCCGAGAAAAATGCATCGCTTTGGCAACACTTTTAATTGTATTAAAAACAGCGCAAATGATGGAATAAATCTTTCTTGTTCCGTCTGATAAGAAATACTACACAGATAACGTTATTGCCCACGAGCGTAAAGTGGACTTTTCCTCCCGCGCGAGGCAAAGTTCCGTTGCGCAGTACAAAATAATGAAATACAATATAAATCAATCGGCAAATGTTATTTTTGCTGCGTTATTCGTGTTATAAGGTAAAAAATATTAAAATTATTTTTGAAAGCTAAAATTACTGGTTGAAAAAGCTATGAAATGGGGAGAAAAAACTTGAAGAACTTTACAACAGAAAGTAATGATTAATCCGTCATTGAAATTGGCCAATTAGAGAGCAAAAAGTACAAAGTAAAGTGGTTCAATGAGCGAAAACACGTAAGCGATCGTCAAAATTGAGTGCTTCGAAGCTTACAATGGCGTGGTCACGCGTCCTTGGCTTGACTACTGAACCTTCCGCGGCCAGTGGAAAAAGCTGAAGAGAGGCAGGGTCAAATAAACGGCCGGCAAATCTGGCGCGATAACGATTTTAGCGCTACTCCGCGACGCTAATGATAAGCACAAAAAAAAGATTCGAATTAATGTGCGTGTGAGCATGTAAGTGTATATTTTTAACGCTCGCCGAAAGTCGTCCGTAAACAAAGCCGATTGTTCTTGAGTCAACAAATTGAGAGGTGCACTTTATCTTTGCTGTTTTGCAAATAATGCGCCTCTTTTTTAATATCACTTTATCGCCTCAGCGATAATGCCTCATTTAAGCCGCATTTTAATTCCATTCCAAGTATACACATTTATTCAAACACTTTTTTTCTCAAATTATATGTCTAATTGCAAAATTCTAATTGCAAAAATGAGATAAATGGCTTTTCATTTTTCAGTCCTGATGAAAGTATTGTTAAAATAGAATCATGTGAATTGGACTTTATTCAAATGATTATTTGATTTGTAAAAAATGTTATTTTTAGTCATATTTTTCATATTTATAAAAGAAAGATATCAAATTTGAATGGAAAAAATGCATGATCCGGATTTTGAATTCAGTGATTTTATTGAGAACAGTAATTTATATACAATTTGTCTCAATGGAACGAGATAATTGTTATTTTGTAAAATTTGATTTAGAGTTGACATTAAACGAATGGTTATAAGCGAGAAAAGGAAAATAAAGTGCAAGATGTTCACGTTATGAAGCGAAAAATGAGACGACAGAATGGTTGATAAATAAAAAGACGAGAGTCGTGCAGAAAAACAAGTCTTGCGCATCAAAACAAGAAGACGAGCATCGACGTGCTTTTATCGGCCGGATTCGCGCGATTCTTATCAACCACGTTTTGTTTTGTAATTAACTTTTACCCGGCCAAATCACTCGAGCTCTCGCTTAGAGAAAGTGAACAACAACAAAACGAGAGCTGTATGCCACAAAATTACAGTCTTTTACGCTAAGACCCGCAACTCATTTTAACCATCATCATTTCAGCAGACAATAAAAAAACTCTGGTCATTTCGACACTCAATTTCCAATCGCCACGACAATTTTCGAATCTCAACCTTGAAGCCCACAAATCATTCAAAGCCTAATAAAATATTCATAATGATTTTTCTGCGAAACAAATTTTGCATATTCCCGAAATAATTCTGCCCATAAATTATGATGAGAAAAGAATGACAAAAAAAAAATAAGAAATCAGACATAAAGTGCGTGCTACTTTGAGACACAAAAACGTACGAAATAAAAGAGAACATGAGATGATAATAGCGAGTTAATAAGATTGCGACGACACGCAGGACTCTAACGGGATTGCGCTTTTTGTCCTTGAAAAGTGCGAATCAAACCTTGACGGCGCTGCCAAGTAATTTAAAATAACTTGTCAAATGTCTGGCAACGCGTTATCTGCCATCGTCGATTCTCGTCGAGCGATTAAGTTACGTCAAGATTATCGGGCCCAATCGAAACGAGTTGCTTCGCATTTTAATGTTGTCGCCCATCATCTTGGCAAAACAGGAAACTGCCACCATTTTCGTTGAATCTCGCTCCAAGGGCTTCGGCGCGAATCCTTGTAAGGTCGCTGACGACATAAACCGTGACCCATCGCAGAGATACAGTGTCTCGCAGCAGCTAGAACAAGATTTAAAATTAGAACATCCCGCGTCTGTCTGCCATCAGCTTTGTTGTTTGTTGCACCCAATTTGATTCATATTACTCTTGTGATATTGCAAAACAGTTGGCTTTGTTAGAAACTGCAATGCGCAAGAAAAGTAACTATACAAATGACTATCCGATAGAAAAGTATATCAATTTATATTCGGACTTATCTTTTACAAAAGTACATGTCTTTTATCCTTGTCTAATCAAGTTAATATAATCAGTAGAGAGAGAAGGAAAGGCAAATATTAATCTGGATTGAAAAGTGTACGCACAATTTATTATCGAAAAGTAACTGTCTATAGTAGCTGATTGTCTTTTTTAGTACTGCGAATATTAAAAGGAAATCGAAAATACTTTCAGTCGGCAAAAATAACTCTAGCAGCTTAGCGTTATGTTACAGAGACCGCAAAAAGTCCAGATACAGAGGTTATTAAGTCTTGTCTAATAGTATTTCAATTCCAGATGGCGTTAATGAATACAAATAGAAAAAAGTGTGACAAGTAAAAATGTACTCGTGACAAACAAGAAGTTGGCAGAAACAGCACCGGAGAAGATAAAACGATAAAACACGTAATATTTCTTCTCGTCCTTCTTGGCTTTTTGGTTTATTAAAGTTCAGAAATTTTGGCTCGCATTCGCAATTCAAATGAGCGTACGCTCGAATTCGCGATCGAAATATTGGATGGCAACTCGGCAAGGTGGCGCGGAAACAATAACACAGGTGAATCAATATTTGCGGGGCATTTCGAGCGAAGCACTTTATTTTGATAAGATTTCGAAAAAGTACAGCCGAATTCACTCGGTACAAAGGAAACAACTGCCTCAACATTCAAGGTGAACACAAGACGGCAGAGCGATAAAAATCCGGTCAGACAAAAGTGCGCTGCATCGAGGTGCTGTAAATTTTCGAAGCCAGCTGTGCGCTGGCGATGACTCTCGTCAATTGTCATTTTTGCGTGATAATTGGCGGTGAAATTGAAGTAAAATTTGTACCGTAAGAACAATACAGTTTGGTTGGCTTGAAATTAACATTAAATGAGTTCTTTATCAAATTTGTAATCTCTCCTCCAGGTCGATTAAAAGTATATAAAGTTATTTAACAAATAATATCACAAGATAATGTGATTAAACAATACAAACTGTGATATCAAAATGTGCAAATTGACGATCTTCTGTTTCGAAAACATGCTTCTACTATAACATCAACGTCCCACGCATACAATTAATTAATAGTTCATTATGAATCATTGAATATTTATATCAAACACAAGTCTATCGCTTATCTTTATCTGTTTGTGTACATAATGTATGCAACTTGATAACATGATTGCTATTTTTATAAAGCATTTAAATTTAAGTAAGATATCATTTACTCGTCGATTATGACAAAGGAGCGTCGATCTTTTTCCTTGTTTATAAAAGTCTAACATGAAAAATACATTGGCAGCTACCAAAAGTAAAACTTTTGCGACTTATTGATTTATTATCGATGTGATAATCAATGGTATCAGAAGGAAAAAGATAATATTGAAAAATCATACACTTTTCAACCAAGTTCAACTGTCACGATATTCTGATATCTGCAGAATGTTCTCGAAACTTCACTAGCATCAACAGCATGAACGAAACAAGATATTCAATTAGCATTTGCGAGCCACCATCAATCATTCAAGACCTTTTTTATCCAACTTATAATACTAAATATAGGAAAAAAGAAGATGAATAAAGCAGAATAATACATTTCCTTATAGCAGAAGCGACTAGAAAATCGCGATGCAGTTTACACTCGAGGCAAAAGTTTCTTGAGCGGCGCAAAAAATTGTTATTTTGTTGAGCAGCAGCGACGAAAGATAAAGTGATAGTTGCGGAGGCCGTCGGGCACACCGGCCGGCATTCTGGACCGATCGAGAGGATAGCACATTGCAGCGCATCGCAATGGCGACGTAAACAAAGGCAATGCGCAAGCGCGTCCGTATTTTCTCTAGTTTTGCGTTGCCCGTCCTGCCCCGCGTCCACCCCCTCGACTAGTCTCGGTTAACCCTGGTTAGACCCGGTTTGCTCCACTCCGTCCCGCGTCGTCCCTTGTTTCCTTCTGCCGTTCCTTCTGCTGTTCGTCTCCTTCCCCTGGACCCCCTCCTCGCACCACCCAAGTGATTAAAGTGCGCGCTCCTCGTTCTCTTGCCTTAGGGCTCACGCGGCGACTGCGATAACTTCGATGGTGTGCTGTTGCTATTGCGTTGTCCATGAAAACGACGTGAACAACCTCGTCTTGAAACCAACTCGCCGATATTTTCCTTTGAGGTTAAATCAACCCTCAAATTGCACGCATACTTTTAGTACCTCTCTTCCACTTGGATAAAAGTCATTCTAATTTCTTTGTTTACTGTTTACGTGTAAGAGCACATCAACGCAGTCTAACAGCCGAGGTTAAATTGCAAACATTTTCTGACCGCCTTTTTTCAAGTTACGTAGCTCCAACCTGCAAAAAGTGATTACGTTGTAAATAATCAAGAGGCACTGTTTGTTGATGCTCGCAATGGTTGCGAAAATAAAGTGTCAGTTGTGTTTGCAAACCGGGTACTGCGTTCTGTTTACAGAACGCGTGCGTATTAGTTGCTTTTTTATACCAAGCGTTCCAAGTTGCCATATTAGAGGAATGCGTAGCAATTCAGTATGTAAACACTCTTCTTTGTTTACATTCTCACTTTTCCTCAGTTGTCAGCAGCGTGAGTCGTCCGCAGGAGCGTCGCTTATTATTTTCGGTCCTCCCCCTCCGTCTGAATAATGTTTGCGAGATATCCTTGGCTGCGCTACAGATAGGGCAAAAAGGACTACGAGAACCGAAGCATAGAACAAAATAAAAAGCCCTGATCCTGCCGCTGCGAATGTGTCGTGAGTCACGCGCGCGATCGTAGCTCCCTCTCGGCTTTATTCTTTGCGCTACGAATGAGCAGCGTGTCGTCGACCCGTGCGCTCGGCCGGCCGGTCGACCGGCCAAGATGATCTCGCGGAATCGCCGGGTCGCGCGCACTTTTCCCCCCAAGATCATCTCACTCTTACGGGGCTTTCACCGTAAGGAAAGCGCCTCGCTAGGAAACGGTAGAAAATTAATGCCACGATTCGATGATATCATATGATAAACGTTAACGACGCAGAAAAGCAGCCCATTTAGCCAGCGCCAATAAACACCACGCGCCTCATCATTACCCGAAGCTCATCATTAACGAAGAATGCGCAATTCGCGCCATCTTGCATTTTTTCTGCACTTCATTAACTTCGGGTTATTTCATTAATGTTTCCCCAATTTAAAAAGTTTGGAATTCTCAGACTGACTGACGCGATTTCACCGGCTTGTGTATGCAAAGTTTAGGCTAAGATGACAATTGCGCGCAATTACCATCTTCGATGACGTGAAATATCACACGTTTCCAGGTCAAGTCAATAGAACTGACATTATAAATAGTATAAACTATTTTTGCAAGAGTTTATATCCTCCATGTTGACTCTGATCTTGTATTCTTAGGCAGCGATATTGTGTAGAGTTGGAATATAAAATGTTTGGTAAAACATTGTGCTTTCTGAAAGATGGCAGGGCGTATACAATGTTTGTATGTACAATAACGGTCAAGCAAGAACAAGAAAAGAGCAAAAAGAATAAAGTGGATCCATGAAAGTCGAGACTTGAATGTCAAGAAGATCGGCTAACCCTCTTCTTAACAACCACTAGTAAACTTCAGGCAAGATAAACCTTTGAAGTTTCAATGCCACACGTTTACAAAAAGGAAGGTACACCTAGATGGCGTCCTGGTGCAGCTTGTTTTCTTCCCCTCAGCAATGGGTCCCTCTGTTAGAAGGAAGCATAGCGCGTGGTAAGAACCATTTCACGTGTACACGTAAGAAACATGGTGTCGTCTTCCGGTATGTATTAGATTTCTCCGGGCGCCCTTTCCTTCATCTTTCGCATGGCTTCAACGCATCTCCATGGAGAACTTTTTCTTCGTGATGGATCCACCGAACAATCGCACGTAATTATCAAAGCATCGATCTTTCGCACTCCCTCAGCGTTTGCTTATCCGAATAAATCGGTGAGACGTCCCTTTCCCGAGCGACGTCTCGAGTATAGCAGATATGCTGTAGATTGATGGACAACGATTGAGACCACTGATTGAATCCCTTTCGTCAAGCAGTGAAGCCGAAGAGAGAAACAGTGATGGAAAAAAAGAAGTCACGACACTGTACATATTCACGGATACTCGTTGCTCCTTCATCACGTTCGCGAGCGCCAATCTAGGCTGCTGACGCCGAGAGCTCGCGCTCTATCGCTAATGAAAAGTATGCGCTTTTGGCCAAAAGTCATCGTTATCGCTTTCGGCCTTTGAAAGGTCGAGTCTTCCAATGACTGGTTCTCGAGTAAATCCGCGTGAGAGCCCAACTTAATTACTCACTCGACGAAGAGACCGAGACGTTTTTCGTAGTTTCCATGATAAGTGGTAATTAAAGTCGACTTTCCAAATGGAGTTAGCGTTCGTTACTGCACATAACCTAACAATGCAGTTGCACAGCAACAAGTAATCATGCGATAATTAACAGTGCTATCTGCAATCTACACGATATTGTTCGATAGCTGTTCTTCTTTCCGCAAAAATGTATTAGTCTGAATAACGCGCGCATGGGGCGCCCTCTTCCGGGCCCAAGCAGCGCTCGCGTCGGCCAAACAACCTCGAATCGAGCGTGCTCCCGTGGTGACGCGCGCAAAAATCAAAGCTATTCGTGTGCTTCTCCGGAACATTTAAAACGTCACAGCGCTCGGTATACAAATGCACGAGACACGGTACATGCGTGTGCGACGAAGAAAGGCCGAGGGAGGAGGACGCGGATCGCCTGGTAGTCGTCAGTGGTGTGTTAAGAAGGGTCAACGTCCGACCCTCACCACTACGCCACGGATCGACGCGCATTTTACGCACCAACACAAGCCAAACGCGCGGTTTGTTTTGGTTCCCCGGGCGTTACCCCGTAGCGCGCCGCTACCGCCCCCTAACCCGTCTCTCGCTCCCTCTCTCTCGCGCGTCGCAGAACTATCTGCCCATCTTGCCTCCTCCCTTTACCATGCCTCTCACCTCTTTCCTCCTTCTTCATTCGTCCGTCTTCCTCTCTTTTCTGCACGTACTCTCTTTTTACTCCTGTCTTCAAAACCTCCTATCCGAGTTGTCTTCGACGCCGGCCGGTAAACGATATACGTATACGTGCCTTACTTGTGTTAGTAGACTCCACTCCAACATCACCATGTAGTTTAGAGGTCACAACTTCAGATATATTATCCAGAAACACCTTTGTCCTTCAGACACTGCTCCCGAATTTCGTTCCAATCCATTCTTCCGCTTCAATCAATGACAAACCCGACAAAAATGTCTCGCAAACACAGACACGTCTCCTCCATTGGCTGTCTCAACTTGGTTCTGTGGTATTTTTGCTTACCAACTATTTTTGTGTGAAATCAGCAATCACTAGAAAAGTCAATTCTAATTCCACTGTTTATACAGTGTAAAATTACATTCCATGTTCGTCATTGGCAAAACCAAAACAACGTGCTTGCAGATTGACCCAGATCAATTTATATTGTCACGTGATATGGAGTTATAAAACAAAGTATAGTTCGAATATTATAAGCCATTTTTGTATAATATTATAGACTGTGCTCCTAACTTCCTCGTCTCTATGCGATTCCAACCATTCTGATTTATGATCTAATTTCATTGTGTCGGTCTTTTATTAGTTACAACACGGTATATATTTTGCTTTTTATAAAACTCACCGCATTCTAAGTAGTTGCTGCTATCATAAAATGTTGTATGCATTCACAACATTTAGGAAGTATAACGTACTTACGAAGACATTCCTATCATCGTAACTCACATTAGCGACATCATGCATAAATTCAGACTTGCGTACTACATATTATCGAAATGTAAATTTAGCTTATTTAGACCTGCTGATTCTTCAATGGTCTAATACAACTCTATCTCAACATCAAGCACAAGAATTCTTAATTTAGGAATCCAATTTACTAGCTGATAACCGCTTTTTGCTGGTCAAGGATATTACGCAGAAACCGTTTCCATGGTCAGGGAATGTTGTTTGATTTGTGAGTTACTTAATTTTCGGATAAAAAGTAAATTGTGTCTACGTAATCAGCAATGTTTTTGTTAAACATCGCAAATGATTCGAAGGCACAGCAGCAAAGCAAAAAGAAAGTTCATTTAACAGATAGCTTTCATTGATTTCTTATTTCCCCTATGTTCGACAAGTTCAAGTAATACGCTGTGTATGCAATACCACCAATCAATGAGATGTATATCAAATTATGATTGCATATTAAATCGTCTAAACAAAAATACTTGTAAATATTTCAGCAACGCCGAGAACATAATCAAACTTCGTGATAGCATCGGATCGATGCGGGAACGCCGCATAGATACTTATCCTAGTTCCAAGTGCCGAATTCACCAAGTCGTCGAGTAGTGTGGTGTTATACATTTCCTGGGTTGTTGTTGATAACGGCTAACACAATTATGCCGTTACATGTTGGAACCTTATAACAACCGGAAATTTAGAACGTTATTTGACAACACCTCCTGCGATTTAGAATTGGACTGAAAAATATTCCGCTGTTAGATGAACGCAAATTGAATAAACATTTCAAATATGCTCAAGTAAAGGATATGCTAATGTTATAATGAAATATATAATTAACCATTGGGTGAAACTTTGTTCATGATTCTGGAATCGCCCGAGTAGTGAATCATATCATCAAGCTGAACTTGATTTAACAATAATGTTACGGAGTTATAATGATAAATTGGTTGTGAAATTTTGTTACAGCTTGGTAATGAATTTATTAACGTCAGTCAGTTGATTCGCCATTATTCTAAAATGAGTATCGAGCAAATCACGCTACTCAGCGTATAGAAATGGCAAACAACGGTTTGAACAGGCACACTTCGTATAGCAAAATTATTATCTCGTTATGAACAAAGACAGAAATGCGCTCCACGAGCAGGCTTTAACTCAGTTGTAAAAAGGTATTGCGACAATATTATTTATTCTGTTTCATACTTCAAGATAACAAAAGTTATCCAGCGATCATTTCCCTGTAAGGTGGTTATTGCAAAATAACAGATCACTATCACTGTTCGTGGCACAATCATTGCGCGCGTCACAAAAGCGATTGCACGAAAAAAAAATTTCTTCCGCTCAGAATCACGAACATTGTTGAAATCTGCTTATCTCGTACTCATTTATATAGTTAAAAAGACAAAGAGAAATCAGACATGGAATCGTCGCTACTCTAGCATATAATTATTCAAAAATGTGCTTTTCAACATGGATAAATAAATCATAGAGAACTGTTTCTCTCGGCGCAATGTGGAATTAATTTAAACTGTAACGAATTATATAAACTTCAACTAGATCTCACATTAAAAACGGCAACATCGCACGAACCTCAATAGTTGTATTCGATGTTATTCGTAGCGAACTTAGATCTCACAAATAATAAAATCATGGCATTGAGTATGGTAATACAATTATTAATGGCCAAATACTTATTTTTGCAAGACCTTTTTCTCGTAAAATGATCAAGTTTAAGTGTGATCCATTGAAATTGATTGGTAGCACCAATCACGTAACAGCAAGTTTGTAAGAGTATTTATTGGTTAAAGTTGAAGTGCGCCTAGACTGGGTGTAAAAGTGTCAAAGGGGCATGTATGATTGGAAACGGCGTTGATTCGACGTCGATAGGGTATAAATTTTGTCCTGCGGGATTTATCCGGCAGGAGGATCGTGCGATGCGCCGTTTCTTTTAGTTGTTGTTGAGAGCATGCTGCGGCGTAGCGGTCAACGCCGCGAGATCGTAAAAGCAAAACGTATAAAAGCGAGAACGAGAGCGTGTGCGTAAGGTCGTTGCGTGTACGGATGGATGGCTACGCGTGCACCAGGACAGTGCACTCGCCACGAGGGAGGTGGAGGAGGTCGGGGAAGAGGGCGCGGGAGGGGGGCCCGCTCGGTGTGCTAGGAGCGCGCTCCATCACCAAGCCCCAAACGAACAATGAGTCCGAGCAGCCACGAAACCTGGTTCTCCTTTGTTTACAAGCCCTTCCATATTGTAAACAACATTCGCTCGCGACCTTGAACAAACGTTTGTTTACGTTTGTTGTTTACGTCGCGGTGACCGGGTCATGGATTGTTTATGAGCTGTTGCGATGCGCAAGGTCGGCTCTGATCACGTGATCAAGTCACGATCTTTCGACCAGTCGAAAAGCCAGCGACGTTGGGCTTTTCAGCCCCGCGCAGCGGTGTTCTTGGTGACGCGCAAGACTCGACAGTCTTGTCTCGCCAATTCGCTGTCTTTGCCTCGGCCACAAACCGAGAGATGTCTAAGCTCTTTGTAAATGCACTTCTTGCTATGTTGCTCCGTTATTCGCCGGCTAGCTGATCGTACACAATGACCCGTTGGACGCCGTTGCCTCCATCACTGCGAGACAGCGCCACCACCACCGACTGCAAAAACACGCAAACTCATGCGATTCCCTCTCCGCTCATCGCTTTTGTTTACCTTCTGCAAACGCTACTTGCAATGCCTGTTTTGTCAGCATTTCTAATCGTGTTTACTCTTTGCAACGATACCTCGATACTTCACTGGTCTTCACTCATTCCTGAGGCGTTATGTAATCGTTACCGGATAACTCGCCACAATTATGTTTCGTGCAGAAGCTATCACTTTCGCGTACTTTCCTGCTCGTTACTTCAACTTGTGATGCATCTCAAAATGACGATGCAAATAAATAGTGTATTCTTTCTTCCTAATGAAAGTTTTTAAATCGTTGTTACTCGCAAGCATTTTTTCTGATTCTTCATTGTCATTATAAAACCAGAAACAATGACAATAAATCTCCATGGAGCTGAGTATTGGAGAAAGACTATTTATAAGCAAGCTGACATCGACCTGCTCCGGTTCGCGTGATTGCAGATCGCTATTTTTATTGCCTCAACGAATTTAGTATCATCTAAGATGTTTTAGACAGGTCAAAAACATTAACGTTTCATGCTTTTTTAGTTGAAGCTCGAAAAATGCTCGCTGGCAACGTCGGATGCTGCTGATGGTGATAATAATATTGATATCGAATCCGGCAACCCTGCCAAGATTCTCCATCCCTCGTTCGGTTAGAACTGCGCGCTTTCTACAATCTCCACGAAATCATAATGCTCATGAAATGTAATTGTTCTCGAGTCGCGAGTCTTGTTTTATTCAACTAACTCGTGTAATGCTGACGGTTCCTAGCTTTTGATAGAATGGATAAGAATTAAAATTAATTCCGTCTTTTAACGAAAAGATAAACGCTACGAATAGCTAAGTCGTTGTTCTTAAATAAAATTAAAACAACTTGAAGATCAAACGATATGAGGCATGAAGTACACGATATCATTGTTTAAAACGTCAGTGAGAAAATTATTTTCAACTTTACTATCAGTTCCAACTTTCAGAAACATAACATATTAATACTTTAATGTTGAACAAAACCATTTGGGTTAAGTAACTGTGTAATGAGCAATTACAAGCCATTGCTATTGTCCCGATTGTCCCATGAAAATTTACATATATAAGTTTGTTGCTTCACTGTTTATCTTAATTTAGTTTGTTCGTTGCTTTGTTTCTTTGCCTCTCAAAATTTGCTTCGAAAAAACCTGTAGCCGTTACTGACAACAGAAAATCTTTCTATTTTTATAAAAAAACTGTCTCGATTCACAGAAATCAAAGGCGCTGAAATAATAAAAAGGCAGCGATAAAAGCGAACGGGAAAAGCGAGAAATAGTGTTCTCTCTAACAGCACTGAAGTAGGCTTCTGACTCGTCGCTTTTTTGCACCAGCTCGCTTTTCTTTAGCGTTTGGACCATCACAGCAGTTCATTCTCTGCCTCACGTCTGCGATAATCTGCAGCACAAAATTTATTTG